>BQNB010040731.1:2911-47213 GCA_026074375.1 Tanacetum coccineum
TCTGTTTATTGAAGCCCTAGTGCAAATACCAAAATACGCTAAATATCTGAAGATTTTACTGACAAATAAATCCAGACTCTAAGAATCTTGTACGGAGACAACGAACGAAAGGTGCTCAGCTGTCTTGCTCAACAAATTGCCATTAAAAGAAAAAGACCCCAGGAGTTTCACTATCCCTTGTCAAGTATTAGAGAAACATAAGGAAGCAGAAGACATGGCCGCATCTCACTCATCTAGGTTTGAGAGTCCGCATATGGAGGTGTTAACTGAGGGGGAAATTGATGATAAATTCTACGACGAGCATTTAATGGTGCTAAAATCTAAGTTTAATAACGATGAACCATGGTATGCAGATTTTTGTTAATTATATTGTTGGAAATGTTGTTCCCTAAAATTGGACCTTCGAAAAAAGAAAGAGGGTTTTCTCGCAAGTCAAGACTTACTTATGGGAAGAACCTTATGCATTTAAACTGTGCGCGGATAATATAATGAGAAGATGTATGGCTAGAAGTGAAACCTTCAAAATTCTAGCGCATTGTCATTCGAGACCTACTAGTGGACATCATAGTGCTTTAGTTACGGCAAAGAAGGTTTACGAGTCTGGATTTTATTGGCCTAGTGTCTTTAAATATGCTAATGAGTATGTAAGATAATGTGATGCATGCCAAAGATCAGGGAATATATCTTCAAGGAACGAAATACCTTAAAATAACATTTAGGTGTGCAAAGTCTTTGATGTTTGGGGATTAGATTTTATGGGTCCATTTCCCGAATCTAGAGGTAATAAATACATATTAGTAGCTGTCGATTATGTGTCCAAATGGGTCGAAGCTCAAGCATTACCTACGAATGATGCGCGTGTTGTGGTTAACTTTTTAAGAAGTTTATTTGCTAGGTTTAGAGTTCCTAAAGCTTTGATTAGTGATAGAGGGACACATTTTTGTAATTCCTAGCTTGAAAAAGCTTTACAAAGATATGGTGTGACTTACAAATTATCCACGGCATATCACCCTCAATATAATGTACAAACTGAAGTTACTAATAGGGCTATTAATTGTATCCTAGAGAGATCAGTGGGGTACAATCCTAAAGGTTGGTTAGAAAAACTTAACGATGCATTGTGGGCATTTAGGACGGCCTACAAAACACCGACATGGTGTACACCTTTTAGATTAGTTTAGGGAAAAGCATGCCATTTACCCGTAGAGGTCGAGCATAAGGCACTTTGGGCATTAAAGCAATGTAATATGGATTTAACGCTTGCTAGCAAAAGTTGTCTTATGCAGCTTAATGAGTTAGCCGAATTGAGAGATGGCGCTTATGAGAATACTAGAATTTACAAAGAACGGATCAAGAAATGGCATGATTCTAGACTTCGTGGTTATAAAGATTTTAAGGTAGGCGATCAAGTGCTACTTTATAATTCTCGTTTGAAGATGTACCCTGGAAAACTTAAGTCAAAATGGAGCGGTCCAAACATTGTTAAAACGGTGTATCCACATGGAGCTATAGAAATCACTGACAGGGACGGGTTTAGCTTCAAGGTCAATGGACAACGATTGAAGAAATATTACGGAGGTAACATTGATAAAGAGGATGATGAAGTTATAGAGTTCGAGAATAGTGTAACATAAGGCTGAAGGGAGTCTAACTTAAAGACTCTCACAAAACCAAAAGTGCTTCCTGGGAGGCAACCCGGTTGTTTTCTTTGTTTTATCGAGTCTGTCTTCCCAGACAATCCATACAGCGTATCGAACCTCTATGGATACGCCGTATTGGCCTTTCTGGACGTTATCAGTCCTTTAATTTTTGCATTTAAATTCCTGGAAACTTTAAAACCTTTATTTTTACAGGATGCAATACGGTATATCCTTGGGTTTGGGATACGATGTATTGATCCCTGTACAGTATGTGTGTTTAATTATTTCCTTGTACCGAGATAAAAATTGCACGATTCGTCTTCTAATCTTTTATGCAGGACTTTTCTAAAACAAAATCGACTTATTGGTGGAGGTATACTCTGAAAATTACGTGTGTTGAACTTATACGAGCATTCTGAAGCCCTCATCAACACACCTTTTGCTCAAGAACTCAAATTGGAGAATCATCCCGAGCAAAATATCAAGGGAATTCCTCGTTCTAATTCTATTTCCTATATTATTTAATTGTTTTATTTATACAACGAGGACGTTGTATAATTTAAGTGGATGGATGGAGAATTAGAACGTACTTGTCCTTCTTTTTACAAAATAACATGCTATGTGCTTAAAAATAGGGCAAATTAAAAAAAAAATTAGCATAACTTTTGTAAAAATCACTAGTCACATTACCTAGCGCACTATAACCCTTAATGCAAACTGTGAGAATTAAACCTATTCCGTTTCCAAACGCTTACCAAAGAATTCAACAAAATTATAAGTGTGCCGGTGATGTAGTGGACTTTAGAACTTGGCTTGGTATATCACTCGAGACCACAATGATGAGTACTATGGACTTAGTTGGAGTAACATGTTTAACCGGTAAATTTCTAGGATTAAACCAAAAGGCCTACATGTCGTAATATTAACTAACTACACTGGTTAGTTAAACCCCGTGTAACCCTTTGTTTACTCTCACTTTTAGAGTAAGATACCCTAGAACAACCTGTTGAGCCATTCCTGTCTTTTTCACACCAAAATTATATGTTTTGTTTCACCTTTACACCTTAGCCTACCCTGTAGATTAAGCCTATTTTAATCAAAGTTGCTAGTTGCTTTCGTGTAAAGTTTTGTATTTCCTGCGACATAGTGAAATTTTTCTATCTCTGTTATGGTCGGGAAATTACGCAAAACAATGGAAAAGTATGTAGCTCGTGTATATTGCTAATTTCGCGATTATGTTTCATTTTCGAAGATGAAGTGTTATAAGGAAAAATTATCCGGATGAATTGTGATGGTGAAGACGGTGAAATTACACCGAGACTTACGATTTATTGTTGAAAAAAAAATGGAAAAATAGAAAAAACAGCAAAAAAGAGAAGGAAGGAAGATAGCCGGTTCGATGAAACTTAAACCGATAAAATTACTTGGAAGGATCGATTATTTGTTGATACGTACAAGAAAAATCAACGATGTAAAGTTTGTAAAAAGTAGCCGATATCACCACTTATCTTGTAAAGTATGTAAAGTTTGGGATGTATGGGAAGTTTACCGTTATGGGAATGCCAACTTAGGTTGTCTTTGTCATCCTGTGATCGAGACGTTTGTATATATTTCTGAGTCTTTATCATGGAATGGTCGGGTAAAGTTTCTAGCAACCGTACCTTATTTGTTGGCTTAATCTATTTATTTTGTGAAATTTTATTTAACAACCATTTACTTCCCTTTCCTAATAACTAACCTTGGGTTTTACTCGAACGAGAATGTGTACGAGCCATGCATGTCTATACCGTCGTTACGGCCATGTATGCGTGACTTAGCTGCCTTGTTGGTTTATGACTTTTGGTGAAAGTTAGAAGCTCCATACCCTATATCGTTCTTCATCCTAACCGCTGGTTAAATACAAATGAGGATGTGAACGAATCATACACGTCTATTTCGTCATTACGGCCATGTATGTGTGATTCAGCTGCCTTGTTGGTATGGTACTTTTGGTGAAAGATTGCTTGAATGATCAACCCTAAGCCTTTAACCCAATTTACTTTTTACTTGTTACTCCTAGGCTCTAGTGGTGGAGATGTGTATCCTTGCCAAACATATGATAGAAAACTAATCACAACCAAGCAAATGAGCATACTAATTAAATGTTGCACCCTAGATTAGTTGAGTGATCTGAGTGTTTTCATTTCGATATTTCGTAAGGTGCTTGGTTTTGTACAGCTGATTAGAACAAAAAGATGCTTAAACAAAAAAAATCCTTAACTTTGGTTGGGATACATTTTCAAAACTTTTCTAAAAGTCTACTTGAGGACAAGTAGGATTCAAGTGAGGGAATATTTGATGACATCAAATAATGTCACTTTATAGCATCATTTATCCTAATTATTTTACCCACTTTCATATAATTATTGCAAGATTTGGTACTTAATTGCTTTAAGTTATTAATTTCAGTAATTATGGAGTACATTGTGAAGACAAGCTAAAAGGCATGCATTTTAGAGCTTAAATGAAGATATTTGAAGATTACTAATTCTGACTCAATATGCCGTATCCAGCAATGAAGGTACGCCGTATCCGCGCCGGCACTTCACAAGAAGCCGCGTAGGATCAAGACCTAATACGTCGTATCTTGGTGATTCAATACGCCGTATCCACGGTCAACAATCAAAGATCCTGATGCAATCAACAGTCAATGATCATACACTTAATGCTATTAATGAGCGTAGACCGTACTCCAAGGAAACCCCCATCAATACGCCGTATTGACTCCATTTAATACGGCGTATCCACCCTTTTTCAGAGTCTATAAATACCAAACTCCAATACGAGTTTTATTATGATTTTAACCACCAAGTCTAATTTTTAGAAGATCAATAAAGCCAAGAAGGTCCTGAAAAGTGGTCCGATCAATGGGAAAACTCTTGTAATCTCTACACTCCATTATACGCATATGGTTAGAAATATGTTTAATAGTTCATCTATGATTTCATGTATTGTTATAATGACTATCGGCTAATACCTTTAGGTATTAGCCATGTTTATGATAATATAATGTTTTGATTTGTCTTTATATTGATTGTTCTTTATTCGTTGCATGTTGATTATGTTTATCACTTCATACCCGTTTATGTGCTTAATTATGTGTTTTACCTATCATTCAACTGGGTCTAGTCCTACATATTTAATGCGCTGCAACTTCGGTGTTGTTTGGGCGTAGGCTAAGAGTCCGGGATGGAAACATATAACGCTTATTCATATAGCTAGACTAATAGGATCACCAATAGAAAGCCCTATTTTGATCTATGGTTAAGTGGATAGGTAGACTAAGCCGCTGACTTAGGACTACACCTAACGTCCTGTTTCCAAAGGTAGTTAAGTGTGCGTGGACTACTAGTATATGAATTTCCTTTACGCAGTAAGTTGGTAAAGCCTCCATGAGCTAAGATTCAATATAACCACCAATATAGTTTCCTAGATAGATTATAATCAATGGTGTAAGCTTTATGCGGGTTTAAGTTAATCGTGACAGGATTAACTAGCGACAAAACTCGAGTCTAGGGAGAAGATCCACCTAACTTTGGAATGATATACCACCAACGAATTAACACAATCATTGCACGAACAGACAATCAAGGCATATTATTAGATTAAACTGGCTAATATGTTTTCCTCATATTTGACCGCTTCCCTATCTTTTGTTAATCACTTATGCACGTCATTTGTCATCACCTTAGGATAATTAGAACTTAACTCGTGCCAGTCTCTCAAGCTGAAAACTCCTCTTTGCGTTAGTTTAGGTTTAATTAGATTAATAATTTAGGTAAAATAATACTAAACCTAGATAAATAAAATACCAGTAGAATTAAGAGTTAACTTCCACTCTTAGTGATCGACACCCTACTTACCAACGAAGCTACATTTGACCGGGTACATTGCCCGTTAAAGTGTTGTTTTTAGGTATAGTCAGCATAAAATAAATATTAAAACTTGATACTAAAAATAACCCTACATGACAACACATCAACCACTCATTCAATGCTTGACATGAGTACAAAGGAACCTCATTGTAAACTCTAATTCCTTAGTATAAAAGGAATGTTGTATGGGACTAAATAGGTATCTCTTTCAATCAATGTGAAACACATTCAAGAGCATATTTACTCCTCGAATCAAACTATAGAACCACTTAGGCTTCAGTGTTGGTTACAAAGTTTTTACTTAAACTTTATACTTAGGTTTGAGTTTAAGTTAGAGATAAGATCACTAAATTATCATTCAACTACTTTGCTCTTCCGCAAGCAAAATATGTCATAGTTCTTTATTCATTATAATAAGAATTTATATGTTGAAATGTACATTACTTGTGTTGCTTTAAACTTGTTCTTATATTATTATATTTAGTTGTTTAAAACAAAACACTTTGTTGCCATGGAATGTGATTAGTTTACCTTGATAAACCATATATCACATTTAAAGGACCAACAAGTGGTATCAGAGCAGTTTGATTTATAAAACCTTTCTCAACAACATTTTATTACTGCTCAAAAGATTTTTAAAATCAAGATCCATAATGGCAGCAGAAGTATCAGAAACTTTAGAGTATAGGGGTGGCCATTTAAATGTTGCTCCCTTACTAGAGGTGGAAAATTTCACCAATTGAAAGAAAAGGTTCATGTGCCACATAGTTGGTATTGAACCTTAATTCAAAAACATTATTCTTAATGGTCCATATATCCTAATGACTGCTGGTGTGCGAACACTTAAAGCACAATGGACAGATAATGAAAGAAAGGCTGCTAACCTAGATCAGCGACTAAAAAGTCTCATTATGTCTGTCCTACCAGATGACCAAATGAATTTTGTTATTAGTTGTGAAACCGCAAAATCAATCTTGAAAGACCTAATACTATATCATGAGGGCCCATCCGATGTGAAAGAAAATAGGGTCATGGACCTTAAGTTGTGCTATAACACCTTCAGATTCAAGGAAGGTGAAACTATTACACAAACTTTCACCAGATACAAAGCTTTGATGAATGAACTAGTAAATGATGGTATCAAACTTTCAAAGATGGAAATAAATACTGGTTTCATCATTGGGTTACCAAAGAAGTGGCTAAGTTTCTGTCAAAGTATCAGAAATGCTAACCATGTTAGGGATTCTGAGCTTGCTTCTCTATCTGGCACTTAAAGATAAAGAAAACCTAATTGACCGTATTTATTATACGGAAAAGAAGAATCCTTGTCGAGTGCCACACCTTTGTCTACTGCTTTCTTTTCAACATCTATTGTCCAAGACTTTCAAGATAATCCTGATGATGAAGAGGACACAAGAAGCAGTCAAGAATACATGAATGACCTAGAATTGGAATGTCATGAAAGAGCTCTTTTAGCCAAATCTAAAAGGTTCTTCAAAAAGGGCACTCAAAGACTCAGTGGTGTAGAGGCAACTGAGTGATTCAAGTGTGGTAGAATTAGACATTTACAAGAGATTGTTTCTTAAAAACTTCAGTTCCTTCGTATTCATCACCCATCCAAAACAAACCCCAACCAAAATTCATCACTTTATCTTAGCAACACAAACCTGAACTAAGACCTACTAAAGACTTTGAAGCAAAATACAACAAAGTTAAGGCCAAACTGGACCTCCTCAGTTGTGGTGCTTCCACTTCTAAATCCACTCAAGTTAGAAACCAAGGTCTGGTTGCTGAAGCATATGAATGAGATGAAGAAGAAGTGCTATCAGATGCCAATGATATGGTTGAGGTAAAGGTTCTGATGGCACTTGCTGATGATGAAAGTGATGTCATTGGAAAAGAAAGTGCCAGAAATGGTGAATGGGTTAAGATCTCCATGAGAAAGGTACACACTCTTATTGAAATGAAAGATAATGATAAAAGAAAATACTTTCTTAATTATATATAGGGGTGAGCATATCGGACCGTCGACCGGACCGGACCAAACCGGACCGACCGGACCGGACCGAAGGTATTTCGGTCCGGTTTGCGGTCCGGTGTTTTGGACCAATTCGGTCCTCGGTCCGGTCGGACCAAAAACCCGAAGATTAAGCCGTGTAGGACCGGACCGGACCGAAGACCGACCCGGACCGGACCGACTCGGACCGGACCGTACCATTTCGGTTCGGTCCTCGGTCCGGCGTTTTGGGTACTTTCGGTCTCGGTCCAAGGTCGGTCCGGTCCAGTCCGGTCCTTAGACCGTGCTCCCCCCTAATTGTATATGTGTAGATATTAATTTTGTTGAGGAACAAAGAAATAATATGATGATAAAATTTTTCAAGAGCTTAATACATGCAAAGAAAAATTGGTAGAACTAAACCAGGCTAAACTGGATTTTCTTGCTATTCAGCATGAACACACTGAGATTCTCAAATAGAATCAAACATTGAGGAAAGAACTGAAAGAGCTAACAGAAATCACTAAAACTTGGCTTAACAGTTCTAACAAGGTAAATCAGTGTATTAGTGAATAAATTCCTAATCAAAAGAGAAGGATCTTAGGAGTTGATCAACTCACTAAAGACTCTTCTAATTATGGACAAAAAGACTTAGGCTTTGTCAAATCTTACTCTAAATATAGGTAATGTGTCTAAACTCAATGATGAAAGACCATGGCTATCAGAAGCTGAAGGATTCAATTTTCCAAATCATGACATTGGTAGAATACTTCCATCTGAATCACAAATACATGTCATTGACTCTTCAGTCACTGATTATGATTCAGCTAAAGAATCAACTTCAGTTTGTAGCACCTCACTTAATCCAATGGAGAAGCTTTCTGGTGCTGAACCACAAACTGAATCTCAACCTGGTCCTAAGACCATCAAATCAATTTTGAAGTCTTGCTCCACCAGAAAAGCTGAAACATCAAAAGATGTTGTCAAAAATGAAATAAATAATTTCTCAACTCTTGCTAAAGGAAATAAAAATGTTTCAGCTTCCAAAAGGAACTTAGCTCCTACTTGTAAACTAAAGAATAATAAAACTAAAGATGACATTCCTATGTCTGTGGTAATAAAAGAACTGAATAATCTAAAACTAAAAATCAACAAAAATCAACCATTTTACACCAAAAATAACAAACCTCAACAAGTTCCTCAAAACTCACTTCAAACAACATACAAAACACAATTTAAATAAGGTTGTAAACTTTGGGGGATGAGTAATTATCTTTTAGAAAACTGCTACAAAGTTTTGTTTTGTAAAAAATGTGAGAGAACTGATCACAGAACCCACCATGCAAACACTATGGGTTTAATGATCACCAACATGATAATTGTCACAACTATCCCATTTGTGAGCTTTGTGGAAGTTATGATCATGCCATAAGGGGTCATAATCGAATCATCTCTCTCAGAAGAGGTATCCAAACAAGAAACCCTCAGTTCGTCACAAATAGTTGTTAAACTTGTAGAAGCACATTTCACACTACAACCAATCATAATGACATTGAGTGGTTTAGAAGAGGTAAAGCACTTCAAGCTAAGAAAGCTGAATCATCAAATACTAATAGATCTAAGACTCCCACCAGGAGGTGGGGTCACTAAAAGAAACTGACCATTTAACTTATTTCTGCAGTGTGACATTAGGAAGCCCATCTGGTAACTGGACAGTGGATGCTCAAGGCATATGACTGGTGTCAAAAGCTACATGAACAAATATGTAGAACAACAAGGCCCTAAGGTGGTATTTGGAGATGACTCTACATGCACCAATCTCTAAATACCACCGAATGATATGGTTCTATTAAATGTAATGGTATAGTTTCATTAAAGTGGCATTTGTAAATGGTCTTAAGTACAATCTAATTAGCATAAGTTAACTGTGTGATGCTAAATACATTGTTCAGTTTGATGAGAAAAAGGATGAGATGTCTATGTTCTTGACATGACATCTTTAGCACAATAATTTTGTTTCTTTGCTAAAGCATTTGAAAGCCTAAATTGGCTTTGGCACAAAAGGCTCTCACATCTAAACTTCAAAACAATAAACCAACTGTCCAAACAAAATCTAGTTATTGGTCTTCCCTCTCTTGTTTACTCGAAAGACAAACCATGTTCATTATGTGAAAAGGGAAAACATCACAGAGCCAGTTTCAAAAGAAAACAAACATCATCAATCAAGAAATGTCTTCATCTTCTTCACATGGATTTATTTGGACCTGTAACTCTAAGGTCTATTAACCATGAAAAATATACCCTTGTCATTGCTGATGAGTACTCAAGGTACACTTGTGTATACTTCTTGAAAAAGAAACGTCACACACCTAAAACCATGATGTCATTCATCAAAAGAGTTGAAAATCAAAATGACATTCATGTAAAACAGCTTAGAACTGACAATGGCACTGAATTCAGAAATAGCATTCTTGTCAACTTCTATGATGAAAGATAAATCTCTTAAAATGTCTCCTATCTTTACACACCTAAACATAATGATGTTGCTAAAAGAAGAAATAGAACTCTCAAAGAAGCTGCAAGAACAATGCTTTCAAGATCTGTCTTTTCAAAGCAATATTGGACTTAAGCTGTAACCATTGCATGTTACACTCAAAATCGGTCCAATATTGTTGAAAGACATCTCAAAACTATTTATGAAATCTTTCGTAGGAGACTTCCAAACATTAGTTTCCTTTAAGTCTTTGGATGTTTAGTTTACATTCATAATGTTAAAGATTATTTAGGAAAGTTTGATGAAAAAGCCAATGATGGTTACTTTATTAGATACTCACTTGTATCCAAAGCTTTCAGGGTCTTCAACACTATAAGAAAGCAAATTGAAGAAACATACCACATCACATTTGATGAAAGCACTAAGGTTATCAAGTTCTCAAAACCTTCAGTTGATGACATTACTATTGCTGAATCTAAAAGATACCCACCTGATGAATATCTTCATCACCTTGAACCCTCTTAACGATATCAAGTTGAGAGTAATGTTGTTCCGTTTATAGAACCCTACGATAGACCTGAACTAATTGTCACTGAAGTTGTTATTTCCTTTGATCAAAATGATCAATCTGATCAACGTGTTCAAAATGATGAAACCTTAAATGATGATCAAGTTAAACACTCAAATCACATCAATAATAAAAATATCATTGAAAACCTCATAAATACTGAAGATGTTTAGGTCACTAAACACCATTCTCTTCAACTGAGAATTCTCCACAATCATATACAATTTCAATAAGTCAATCTAAAACTCCCACTACCACCCATCCTTAGCCACTCCAACTCCTTAAGACAGATGGTCTAGAGACAAACATATTGAGATGGTTAACAGTGTGGGTAATCCAGGAGCTGAAATGTTCATAAGGGCAATGGCTAAGGAACTAAGTGCTGCTTCAGCTCATGAATGTCTACTTGTAGATTTTCTCTCTGAATAAGAACCTAAAAAGGTCTCTGAAGCACTTAAGCATCCCAGATCGGTTGATGCCATGCAAGAGGAACTAAATCAATTTGCTAGAAACAAAGTCTGGACACTTGTTCCTCCACCTTATAGAAAAATCATAATTGGCTCTAAGTGGATTTTAAGAAATAAAAGGGATGGAACTGGCATTACCATATAAAATAAGGCAAGGCTTGTAGATCAAGGCTACAGTCAAGAAGAAGGCTCATACTATGATCATACATTTGCTCCAGTTGCAAGACTTGAAGCAATTAGGATCTTTCTTTCCTTTGATACATACATGAATTTCATAGTTTATCAAATGGATGTCAAAAGTGCATTTGTAAATGGAAAACTAAAAGAAGAAGTTTATGTTTAACAACCTCTAAGTTTTAAGAGTTGTGAGTTTCCAAATCATGTTTACAAACGGGACAAAGCCCTTTATCGACATAAGCAGGCTCCAAGAGCATGTATGAAACTCTTACAACCTTTCTCATTGAACATAAGTTTGTAAGAGGAAAGATAGATAACACACTATTTGTCTACAAAACTAAAACTGATGTTATTTTGGTTCAGATTTATGTTGATGATATCATCTTTGGGTCTACAAGCACAAAACTTTGCAAACAATTTGCTATTATGACTCAAAAGTATCAGATGAGCATGATGGATGTCCTCACCTATTTCCTTGGATTTCAGATTAAACAATCCAAAAAAAGGAATTTTCATTAACCAAGAAAATATGTCAAAGATTTGCTGAAGAAATATGACATAAATGGTGCATCAATGAAAACTCCAATGGTACCCCCTAATAACTTAGGACCTGATCTCAATGGCAAAGCTATAAATGTGATTCAATACAGAGGTATGATTGGATCACTAATGTACTTAACTGCAAGCATACCTGACATTTAATTCTCTACTTGAATCTATGCAATATATCAAGCAAATTCTAAGGAATCTCACCTTATTGCTGTAAAGAGAATTTTCAGATACCTAAAAGGTACTCCCAGTCTTGGTCTTTGGTATCCTAAATGTTTAGTTTTTGACTATAAAGGATACTCATACTCTGACTATGCTAGATGCAACATGGAAAGGAAGAACACCTCAGGTGCTTGTCAGTTGCTAGGAGGCAAACTTGTGTGCTGGAGTGCTGAAAAACATCAATTTGTGGTTATGTCTTCAGTTGAAGCTAAATATGTAGATGCTATTGGATTTTTTGCCAATATACTTTGGATGAAGAGTCAGCTTAGTAACTATGACATTGTATATGAGAAGGTACCAATATTTTGTGATAACACAAATGCTATTGCAATCTCAAACAATCCAGTTCTGCACTCAAGAACAAAGCATATTGATATCAAATATCACTTTATCAGATATCATATCATAAAAGGGG
Source organism: Tanacetum coccineum (assembly GCA_026074375.1). Taxonomy (NCBI): domain Eukaryota; kingdom Viridiplantae; phylum Streptophyta; class Magnoliopsida; order Asterales; family Asteraceae; genus Tanacetum; species Tanacetum coccineum. The sequence continues at coordinate 15,354 of BQNB010040731.1, forward strand.
ATACTGAATTACACTTCATTCCTACTCAATATCAACTTGATGATATATTCACCAAGCCACTAGATGAACCAACTTTCAAAAGATTGATAGTTGAACTAGGTATGATGAACATTGATGGAACAAAACCTAAACCTTTAAATAAATTATCAAATGAAAACTGAAGAGGTTCAGCACAAGTGTCAAAACTGAACAAAATTGATTTTATTCCTTTAGTTCAGTTTTAAGTCTTTCTACCTTCAGTTTAGCATAACATATCACCAAACCAGAACCTAGTTTAGTAGTTTCAAAAACTTAATCAAGGTCAACTTTCAAAGTAAAAGATAACTTTAAAAGATAATATATTTGAAGTAAATTTCTTCTCAACTAATTTATTTATTTGATTAAAATTATTAAAAAGAATATCCAAACGTTCATATGACCTCACCCACTTTTATAGTGAAATGACGGCTTTTCACCGTTCAAGGTGTTAGAAAATAGTTTTGATAACTCTCATTAAATGCTATGTTTTAGCACACGTTCAAAACAAACCCTAAAAACTTTTTACAAAGCTCTTTAACTTCCATTTTCCAGTTAACAACTTTTAGAAGTTTCAAAACAATCACAAATCACAAATCATATAAACATCACAACATTACATAACACAATCACTTAAACATACAATTTACAAATAATAAATCCTCTAATCTCATAAAACCTACAAAACATACACAACTTAATCAAAAATACATACTCTTATAAAAAATGGCAGAACGACAAAACCCACAACAACAACCACCACATGCACTACAACAACAAGAACAACCTGAATCACGAGGAACACCCATCCCATATGATCCTGCACCACAAGTTGATTACAGTCTTGACTTAACCAACACCAGACCTAATAATGAAGTAGCCACTCTTTACACTGAACACAACAATTTGGATTACTTCAAATGTGTGTCTGACTTTATCTTAAAGTGTTGCCTTCACAAAACATTCAGCAAAATCCCTTCCCATCAATACAAGGAATATCTTGTTGAGTTCTGGTACATTACCAAAGTAAACCTAAAAACCAAAAAGGTTTGGTTCTCACTCCCCTCTGGTAACACTAAAGGATAAGTTAGCCTTAATTCTTTTAGAAATGCAATTTGTGGAAACTATCTCTCTCACTCAAGAGAATATGTTGATCTACCTACCCAGTCTATGGTCAAACAATTTTTCCCAGAGATTGGGTATAGTGGACTAATAGAAGCAATTGGCACTCTCAAAAAGAGTTGTCTTCCACCTAAGTGGCAGTTGCTTATGGCCCAGATCATTCAATGTTTAGGGGGCAAGACTGGAGGGTATGATAAAATTTACAATAAAGATGCAACAATTCTTTATTGTTTGGCAAATTGGGTGAACATTGATTTTGAAAAACTAATCTGGGATGACCTTCTTTCAAAACTACAAAGGAAACATAGTGAACAAATTATACCATACTTTAGGTTTATTTCTTTGCTGATGGAGCACAAAATGTAAGAAACTCATGAAAATAATGAAGCATCACCTATCCCTACTCCAACCTTCAGTGGCAACAATTAGCACTAAAGAAAGACTAACCTGAAAGACCTCCCTTCACATCTCACATGTTGGATGTGTTATCTGCATAGCTGATGAGCCAGTGGGATTTAAAGCTCCAAAAACCATTCTTCAAACTAGAGAGTTGGGACTTGAAGGCACAAAGCCTTGAGCTAAGACTAGACACAAGAAAAGCATTACAATACTAATGTAGAGCCATCCTGCTTCTAAGTATGAGGCAACATTGATTGGGCCTCTCCCAAAAGAAGACACTGTAGCACCAAAAGGCCAATCTATGAAAAAGAAAAGTCTGTAACGGCTAAGGATAAGAACCAAAACCAGCCTTCAGTTTCCACACCTGTGGTCACTAAACTGAATAAAGATGCCTTACAAGCAACCAGTGGACCAACCTCTTTAGGGGTCACTGGTAAAGGAAGAGCCTACCCTCAGCTTAGTAGTGTAGTTTCAACATCTATAACTAAACCTGTTTATTTAGCATATACTCTTGTGCACTCTGAGTCTGCATTACGACATGATGCTTCATCAGATCTTAAAGCTGAAGCTGTTCTTGAAAAATATGATCCTAATGATTCTTAGCCTCCAAAACAAGGTACTGATAAAGGAACCGTAAACTATTCATTTGATTAATTTATTGAAGGAACTAACCCAAGTGTTCTTGTTGACAAAACCGAATCTGTTGGAGATGGGTTAGGCACTGTCCAAACTAGACCTAAAATTGAAAAGGAATCTACCACTAAGAACTTATTTGGAACTGATACTAAGGAGGTTGATCAAAGATCTGATGAAGATAATGATGAGATCAAATGGGATGACTTGACAAAGCTGGTGAAAAACATAAGTGTTGCAGCCATGGACTTAGACTCACCTAAAGAAGATCAATCTATTCAGATCTTAAGTGAATATGAGTCTGGCATACAAGTAGAAGTTCAGACTAAAATTGAAGATGCCTTAGTTCTAAAGCCACCTCCATCTCCAATATCCATCAAGATTCAAGAGCTGACCAACCAGGTGCTCCTTCTTTAGTCTAAAAAATTCAAATTGGAGAAATAAAAGGTTGTTGCTGATGCTGAAGCTGGCTTATTAAATACACAACCTTCATATCCAAATGTTCAACATATCATAGAGCTTATGGTAAATTCCCTAAAACCTAAACTTACTAAGCTTTTTACAGATCATGATTTTTAGTGCTTCCATCCCAACTGAGTTGAAAGAGCTCTCATCCAAAGTTAATGAAATAAATAGGGCAATGGGAGATTTAAAGCAGTATATAAAGAAGTTAGAAATTGAAGTTCCAGGGGACCTAAAAGCACTTCTTGACAAGATGGAAGAATTTCAAACCTCTATCTCAGCTCTCACCAACAAAGTGGCATCCTTGGAAGATTTTATGCTGGAACTTCTAGGTGGATTACTTGCTTTACCTGGGTAAGCATCTCCAATCAATGCTCAGCTCACAAAATTAATGTGTTGGATTCTCTTCTAAGTCTGCTAGATAAAGTTCCTGCAACAATGGACAAGTTTGCAAAAGCAGTTGATTCAGCATCATAGAAAGCTAGTGATCGTAGTGTTCCTTCAGCAAGCCAAGCTAGCACTCACCCTACTAGGGGGGGGGGGGAGAACCTAAAGCAACCCACCATCACTCAGCCATTACAAAGAAGACAAGAAAAGGATGCTACTAATATCAACCTGAAAAAACAACCAACCATCCAAATCACAACAACAATCATCATCCCAACAACTTTATCATTCCAATCACCATTTCTTATAAGTCCTTCCAAAACCACCCCTCAAACTGAGGGGGAGTAAATTAGAGACAAAGGAAAGAAAGCCATGTATTATGAAGAAGTTGCTGAAGAAATAACTGATACTGACTCATATGATAAATGCAGACCGACATGCACTTTGGAAGAATCTTCTAAGTCAAAGCCACTCACTAAATTCACCTACATCACTAGGAAAGGTGAAAAGTATCAAATGATTGAGGAAGAAATCAAGAACCAAAAAGGCATTGAACAAGCAGCCAAAGCTAATGTTGTCATGTCTGAAATCAAGAAAGGTAAAAAGTCCTTGATTGATATTGTTGGTGTAACACCCCCAAATTGGGTCGCAGCGGAATATGGGTCTGGGGCGTGTTACTTCATAGATCAACAACACAAGATATATATAGAACGACTAAAAAGTCGTTTGAAAACGATACATTGGATTTAACAAAGTCATTGTTACATAAGCCCGTAGCTTAACTTGTTCACTTAATCAAATACAAAGATTTTCAGCCCATAACAGATAACAAAATGAAATGCGACAAAATCTTTAATGCAAGACATCCATAATCAAAACCACCAAAGTATCCATCGCACCTTGTTGCTTATTATGAATCCCCTGAAAAACAATGCTTAAAAACGTCAACAATATAGTTGGAGGAATTTCATAGGTTTGATAAAACAAATATTGTAGGAACCACAGATTTCCCCAATTGTTTGATAATGCAACCAGATGCATAAATCATATAAAATGTAATTACTGTTGCTCTAAGCACATGACACTGAAGCATGAATGTATTTGATGCCAAATTAAATGGCGTTGCCCGTAGGTGTTGTTCTAAACCGCAACATCCAATATTCGAACATGGTATAAGACTTTCGAATTTCACTGGTGAAAGCTAATCACCCGAACGGGTTGTCAAACCCAATAGATCTAATACATAACATTCGCGCGATCAAGTAATTAACATTCATGAAAATGGGCTCAGACTGGGTGTATCGCTACTTAGTGCAACATGTAATCATAATATAAAACTTAAACCACATGTGTCCCCATAGTAAAACATTGCATGTTTTTCACCCCAAAAACTATTGTAAAACAAAAGGCATGAAAACGTGGGGCCAAGAACTCAACCTCGAGTTCTGATAAACCAAATATTGCAGATAATGCGTCACGTAAAAGATCGAAGCAACCTAAATTATCCAAGGTCGTATAAAGTACCGAATTACATTAATAATTGATAACATTGAATGTAATCCTATAGATTATATCGTACAATCGTTCGGCGCCTATCATAATAAAGAGTCATTACATGACGGTACGAGAAGTTAGGAAACTTTAAATCGTAAATCCAACAACTCGTCGAATACGCAATCCGAAGAGTGCCTTAATCTTATGAAACTCCCTAGTAATATAGTACTTTGATAACCACATAACATTCTATATAGCTCAATCACCAACTAATGGTTTTGGTAAAATTGGGTTTAAGAAGTTAAAACGTTTATAATTATCGTTTTAGCAAAATTGGCGTAACTTTCGCGTTCTAAACCCGATTCTCGCGTTTCTTATGGCCCATCTTTATCGAATCAAGACGAGTTATCCATAAATTAAATTTTCTAAATTCGGACCTACTGGTTGAACAGTAAACTTTTACCTGTTCACCTAATCAGACGTGAGTTTATAAAAAATCGAATTCGTCGTCGTAAAAACCCGAAAATTCGTGTCGTATTTTATTCGTTATAGCTCCGTTTTTAATGATTCTTTCGAGGACGTTCTCGTATTTGAAAGTTCTATATTTTTATGAGGTTTACAAAAATATAACTTTCTGTCATGAATAGTAACTTTTATAAAAATAGTTTTATAAAAGTATTAATTGTCGTAAACTCGCGAAATTCATAACTCGTTCGTTATTAATTGAAAAATTACGATTCTTATCATTTTGGAATCCTAAAAATATGTATTATTTGTTAAAAATATCAACCCTTGCTGTTTATAATTTTTATAAAAATGTTTTTATAAAAATTTATTTACGACTTCGTTTATTAACGTATAACTTGTTTTTAACGTAACTTTTTCGTTATTAATCCGTTTAACAAGTTTCTTACTTTTTCGGAATCGTCGTGAAATGTATTATCTTATAAAAATATAAAATGAGTATGTAAAAATTCGGATTTGGGACAGAATGTTTATGCTTGTTTGTTAAGTCCATTTTTGATCTTTTCTTTATACTTTACCACTTTTGTATTTTACCACAAGTCTCATATATCTTGTATATTATATATCATCCTTATATTATCACTTACTTGTCCATAATAGTCCTTATGTGTCCAAGTTACCAAGGTTAACTAATCCATGATAATACTTAAAATTATAACTTTACTTAAGAAATCTCTAATTTACTAGTTTTGTCATTAATCATTTTTATACATAACCAATTGGGTACAAGTGTATTTCTTTCCATATGACCTTATTTTAGTGTTCTATTAACATGATTAAAAGTCCATAATCAATATTAACATGTCTTATGTATTTCTTTAAGTTGAAACATATTATGAAGTTATGAAAACCCTAATTAATCCATAATCATGTTTACACCAAAACCATATGATACAACATTTTCTCATCCTTTTTAACATGATGTAAGTAATCACACAATATATATATAAGTGTGTAAAATGATCATTTCAAATATAAACTTCATTTTCATGAATAAAACCTAAATGGTGATTTAAGCTAAATAGAAATATCATATGCATAATAATGAAAGTTATAGCAACATAAAGAGTTTAAATGGACCTTATGAAGAATGATTATGATGATGTATAAGTACTAAACCCTTGTTTAGCCACAAAAACCAAGCTTGCACTTAAGAAAACCCTTATTTTCTTAACAAAACCCTAACTTTCTTTTACTTGAGAAATACTTGGAAATGGTGATTCAATGCTTGCAAATGCCTTAGTATGTCTTAGAATAGGTGTATATAGAAGTGTATGGGTTGAATAAAATTTTGTATGGGTTTGTGTGGTGGGGGTTTTGATGCCGTGAGCTTATATTGAGCCAAAAGGAAGATTTGTGAATTTTTCTCTAAGTGTTTATGCATGTAAGAGTTAACCTTGCTAGTTACTTGTATATATAATGCATTCTTAGTCAAAGGAACATAGTATGGCTCAAGGTATGGTCTTGGAGTCAAAGTATGGTGGGCATGGTGTGCCATAATGAGTATGGTGTAGACATGATGAAGTATGGTGCCATTAAAGAAGCATGGTGCTCATAAATGAAGTATGTTGTTGTTTTGACCAAATGGAAGAATTTTGCTATAATACTTGCACAATATGCAAGAATTTCGGCAAAGGTATGATATAGATGATATATTTTATGTATTTGGTATAAATGTGGGTATTTGTTGAAGCGTAGAAAAGTTTTTGTGGTTCCGGGAGTGCCTAAACGCAATTTATCGCGAAACGTATACACTTTACGTATCCGATAAAAATAAAAAGAACAAAGTTAATAATTATCCTCAAAATAATTATATAACCCTTGCTTGATGTAAACATTTAATTGTTTGATGCCCGTTTACATTGAACGCTAATTTTTAGCTTACGCGATTTAAACTTAATTCATGAAATTACAAGCAAACGTGTACAACACTAAAAATAAATAGTACATTTATCGACGTCGTCAATGACTTGAAAACACAGGGTGTTATAGTACGTGTTCCTTTCGGAAGAGAGATGTTAATTTTTCAAGGCAATGGAAACAACCAAAGGGAAGAATCCCGACTAAATATCATTTCGTGCACTAAAGCACAAGCGTATTTGTCAAAGGGATGTGATGTTTTTTTGCACACATTACCACGAAGGAAGCCAAAGATAAGTCAGAGGGGAAGTGACTTGAGGACGTGCCGATTGTCAGAGACTTTCCTAAAAAATTTCCTGAAGACTTACCGGGTATTCCACCGGCTCGACAAGTAGAGTTCTAAATTGATTTGGTACTAGGTGCTGCACCTATAGCACAGGCGCCTTATCGGTTGGCACCATCCGAAATGAAGGAACGGGTAAAACAACTTCAAGAACTATCCGACAAAGGATTTATAAGGCCCAGCTCTTCACCCTAGGGAGCTCCGGTCTTGTTCGTCAAGAAGAAAGACGGATCGTTTCGCATGTGCATCGATTATCGTAAACTGAACAAGTTAACGGTGAAGAACCGTTATCCACTTCCTAGAATTGATGACTTGTTCGATCAACTTCAAGGGTCGAGTGTCTACTCAAAAATTGACTTACGATCAGGTTACCATCAATTGAGAGTTCGCGAAGAAGACATCCCCAAGACCGCGTTTAGGACTCTTTACAGGCATTATGAATTTCAAGTAATGCCTTTGGGTTTGACAAACGCACCGGCGGTATTTATGGACCTCATGAATCGGGTATGCAAACCTTATTTGGATAAGTTTGTGATTGTCTTTATCGATGATATACTAATTTATTCAAAGAAAAAGGAAGAGCATGAAGAGCATCTCAAATTAATTTTGGAGTTGCTTAAGAAGGAGGAGTTGTACGCAAAATTTTCCAAGTGTGAATTTTTTATTCCAAAAGTACAGTTTCTCGAACACGTGATTGATAGCAAAGGCATTCACGTGGATCCAGCAAAGATCGAATCAATTAAAGATTGGGCATCTCCTAAGAGTCCAACAAAGATCCGCCAATTTTTAGGACTCGCCGGTTATTACAGAAGATTTATTGAAGGCTTTTCCAAAATTGCAAAGTCAATGACTAATCTGACTCAAAAGAATGTGAAATTTGACTGGGGAGAAAAGGAGGAAGCCGCATTTAAATTGATTAAACAAAAGTTGTGTAGCGCACCCATTTTGGCCTTGCCTAAAGGATCAGAAAACTTCATTGTTTTTTGTGACGCGTCGCATAAGGGTTTGGGTGCCGTGCTTATGCAAAATGAGAAAGTTATAGGCTATGCTTCTCGACAACTGAAGATCCATGAGAAAAATTACACAACTCATGATCTGGAACTTGGAGCTGTAGTGTTCGCCCTTAAAATGTGGAGACATTACTTATACGGAACAAGGTGCACCGTATTTACCTACCACAAGAGTTTACAACATATCCTTGATCAAAAGGAGCTGAACATGAGGCAACGGCGTTGGTTGGAGTTGCTTAGTGATTACGATTGTGACATTCGTTATCACCCAGGAAAAGCAAATGTTGTTGCTGATGCATTCAGTAGAAAAGAAATGGGTAAACCTTTAAGGGTCTGAGCCTTAGTCATGACTATTGGCTTGAATCTTCCCAAACAAATCCTAGAAGCTCAAACCGAAGCATTAAAACCTAAAAACCTCACTGCTGAAGATGTTGGGGGTATGCTCCGACAAGACCTTACAAAGGAAAGATTGAAACCCCATGCGGACAGAACTTTATGTTTAAACAATAGGAGTTGGTTACCGTGTTATGGTGACTTAAGGACTCTAGTCATGCACGAGTCTCATAAGTCAAAATATTCTATTCATCCGGGTTCTGACAAGATGTACCAAGACTTGAAGCAGTTGTATTGGTGGCCTAACATGAAGGCGAATATTGCCACTTATGTTAGCAAGTGTTTGACTTGTTCTAAAGTCAAGGCAGAACATCAAAAACCTTCTGGTCTGCTAATTCAACCAAAGATTCTAGAGTGGAAGTGGGAGAAAATCACCATGGATTTCATCACTAAACTTCCCAAGACAACGAACGGCTATAATACCATTTGGGTGATCGTTGATTGTCTTACAAAATCTGCTCACTTCCTACCAATGAGGGAAACGGATCCTATGGAGAGGTTAATGAAGCTTTACATGAAGAAGGTAGTCACCCGACATAGTGTGCCTGTTTCTATCATCTCCGATCGTGATGACAGATTCACATCACTATTCTGGAAGGCACTTCATAAGGCATTGGGAACTCGATTGGACATGAGTATGGCCTATCATCCTGAAACTGACGGTCAAAGTGAAAGGACTATTCAAACTTTGGAAGACATGTTACGCACTTGCGTGTTAGACTTTGGAAAGAATTGGGATAGACATTTTCCGTTGGTAGAATTCTCTTACAACAACAGTTACTATACCAGCATAAAGGCTGCACCATTTGAGGCATTGTATGGGTGAAAGTGTCAATCACCCGTGTGTTAGGCAGAAGTTGGAGATGCTCAGCTTACTGGTCCTGCAATAATTCATGAAACCACCGAGAATATCTTCCAAATTAAAATTAGAATCCAAGCCGCTCGTGACCGACAAAAGAGCTATGCAAACATTAGGCGTAAACCAATGGTATTTCAAGTTGGTGACAGGGTCATGTTAAAAGTTTCACCTTGGAAAGGAGTTGTGCGTTTTGGCAAACGGGGGAAGTTAAACCCTAGGTATGTCGGCCCTTTCAAGGTGATCGAGAGAGTCAGAATTGTTGCCTATAAACTTAAGCTACCACCACAATTTAGTCGAGTTCATAACACGTTTCACGTGTCAAATCTGAAGAAGTGTTTGTCCGATGAATCACTGGTGATTCCATTGGAAGAACTATGTGTTGATGACAAGCTCCACTTTGTGGAAGAACCAGTGGAAGTTATGGATCGTGAAATCAAACAATTGAAGAGGAGTCACATTCCCATCATTAAGGTTAGATGGAACTCTAAACGAGGTCCTGAGTTTACCTGGGAACGTGAGGATCAATTCAAGCAGAAATACCTAAATCTCTTCACCAAGACCACACCGTCGTCAAGTGCCGCGTCTTAAGCCTTGAGGACAAGGCTCATTTAACAGGGAAAGACTATAACACCCCGTGTTTTAAGGTCATATTACGATTTCAATAATTCTATTTTCTTTCTATTTATAACATTTTTACATGTTTACTCTTATTTTAAATCGTCTAGTTAAACCCTAATAAGTAAAAATTTAACCTAGGATTTCTTTTTAACGCGAATAAGACTACGTTTAAACTAAAGACCTTAGTTAACGTGTTTCTCAACATATCTATCCATAAGCGTATGTATGCTATCCGTTCATCGTAAATAAGCATTGTCTCTAATAGGTAAACAAAGATCAAGTCTTATGTTCCTTTCCCTTTTTCTTTTAAAGTAATACATACAATAAAAGTTCTTAAACCATAAATCTCATACAAGAAACAAATGTTCACTCCTAAAATCTAGACATAAAACTCGTGTATTATTTTCCCAACTCCTCAAATCAGTAACATTACAAATAAGATAAGATCCTACAAAATCCATCCCTAGTATAACTCTTTTACCCATCAAATGAAGCCCAACTTCTCACTTTTATATATTCCCTAAGAGCTCTTGTAATTATATGGCTGCCCCTTTTCTTGATCCTGCTCCCAACGTCTCCAAAATCCTAAATCCAACAAATAGTAATCGACTTTTATATCCTGTACCTTGACCAAGTATAAGCCCTAAAAATCCTTGCCTTATAAGGATTAATACCAACTCGTAACTCATGAATGAGATACTATACATGCAAGTTGTTTAATTATATATAACACATGACTTCAAGAATGAAGAACTATACATGCAATATTATGTAAGTACAAAAGGCCTTGCATACTCCCTTGCAATCTCAGAGAAGAAAAACACAGGAAATACCACACCACCAGATATATATTCATACTCTTTCACTTAGTTCTCCTTGTTCTTCTATCTTTGTTTTCGACTCACATACAACCCACACATCGTACCATCACTTTCACCATAAACCCTAAAACCCTAAGAAAACCCTAACTAGGTTTCGGGAAACGACCTCCCCGTTCGGGTGACTAGCTATCACCGAGAACGAACGTTATAGCATGTCGAATTTTAGATGTTTCGGGTTAAAACATCATTGCGGGCTGAGTAGCAATATTTTGCGAACAAGACTGTCGAGCTTCAGTGTCATGAGCTTAGTGTAAATGTAATCTAGTTTTGTGATGCCTGCATGTGTTGCATTATCACGGGAAAAGTCTTGCGGTCCTGCATATTATGATTTATCAAACCTATGAATTCACCAACATTATTGTTGACGTTTTAAAGCAATGTTTTTCAGGAGATCAGTAAGCATAAGGTGCCAAGGATACATTGGTGATTTTATTTTGGGAAGTCATGCTAAAGATATGGTTGTTTTATGTTGTAAACCAGTATCTTTGTAATAATAATCAGGAACAAGTTAAAGCTTCGGGCTATTTGTATCAAATATTTGTTAAATCCAATGTATCAGTTTTAAAACGACTTTTTGGTCATTCTATATATATCTTGTGTTATTGATCTATGAAGTAACACGCCCCGGACCCTTATTCCGCTGCGACCCAATTTGGGGGTGTTACACCTTTTGTAGCTTAGACTCATTAGTTGGTTAGAAAGAAAACGCATATGATATGTTATTATGAAACGCAGTCCACACAGTAAACTTTGAGCGCAACATTCGACCTCTAGCCATTGAGTATAAAAGCGAACCTTAATTATTTTCGTAAATAAGACATGTAATAATTGTTTTGCCCTTGGAATCACTGGTTTTTGTCAAGTAATGAAGAAGCTAGAAGGACTCAAAGTTAGACAACAAAAATTTTCATTTTTCCTACTGTTTTAAAAGCAGCCAGCGAGGCAATTTGCTCAGGTTTTTGCAACACGTTTACCTAATGTTAAAACGAGCTAAGGGCTGTTACTTGAAGCCTAATGTACCATCTTTAGATAGGAAAACGAATTAACCCTTTTCGTTTAGTAACCAATTCACAAATTGCATAGTAAGTTGGTTGTTTCGTCACAGGTGTGGACATTATGTCGAACACCTGGTGTGCAACTAGTCAAGTTTGCCCACGAGCAACGCCTACCTTTCGACCCACTTTTGACCCTGTTAGCGACCCCGACACACGAAACTTATAAAAGATAAATTAAAGTAGACCAGACCTAGTTTACTAAGATATTTTTATCTCGTTCTAATGTTAAGTAACGAATATAAAAACTAATCCTAAAACTCTACGTGTGTCACACGGATTTTAGAAATAAAATTTTACTTTTCTCTAACACATTTTCTTTATTTTTGTCACAACTTAGCCGATTTATTTGACTCACTTAGAGACCAAACCAAGGGCCGAACTAAACTAATGTTTTAGAGTATAGGTGACCTAGTTTCTAAAAAGTCCGATATCGTAAATTACGTGTTTATATTTTTACCACATTGACCCAATAAAGTTTTCCACTTTAACATGAGAATTTACTTTCAAATATCATTATTTTAATTGGAGCTCACGCACACACTAGGGACGAGATTGCAAGTATTTAGTTTTATATTTTTTGCTTAGTAAATATGCATTATGTTTACTTAGGTTGCGGATAAAGCCTTTTGCTTCATTTTTTTGTGCCACTACCTTGCTATTCCGTTATCATTGCTTGATGAGATCATGTTTGTTTTACAAAATAGATGCAAGTACATTTTAATTCAAATAATACGAGTTTGCCTAAGTAGCTATAACCCACTATGCCCATCAACATGAACTATTAATTTCATATATGTAATTGTTAATTGCATTATGTGAGCGTGAATGTTATGAATAGATCTATTTGGGAATTAACATCCCCGTTCGGGCAAGTAGCACTTGCTAGTTTACCGGTTGGCCGGGAACAACGAACGTATACCATTTCGGACTCATAGATGTTACGGGTTGAACATCTGCATTGGGCATCATCATTTATATGTATTTGATATACATACATTGTTTAGCTTCGGTGTCATAAGCTTAGCACATATCGTAATACATTTTTGTGATATTGTATTCGTTACTTTATTACAGGGAAATCTTGCTATCCACTTCATTTAAATTATAAACCTATAAATTCAACAACATTATTGTTGACAATTTAAACATGTTTCTCAAGTCAATAAGGTGCAAGTCATGGGTACATTGGATGGTCGTCTTTTAAAGTCATATCATTACAAAGATTTGCGTGCATTACATTTTGGGACATTGTTATGTTGTGAAATCTTTACTTTTCAAATTGAACAATTTAAGCCTATGTGCTTTTGTAACAAACCATTTATGAAATCTGATGTATCAGTTTTCAAATGACTCTTTTAGAGGTCATTCTCATATCTTGTGATATTGATCTATAAAGTAATATCCCCGGAATATCATATTCTGCTGCGACCCATTTTAGGGGTGTTATAATAATCCTAAATGCGTAGTGCCTTTAATGTATCAGAAGATACGTTTAACTGCTTCTAGGTGAGAGGTTTTGGGATCCTCTTGAAAGCGTGCATAAAGGAAAACACTAACATGATATCGGGTCTACTTGCCGTTAAGTACAATAAACTACCTATCATGCCTCTATATTTGGTATTATCTATGGACTCACCTTCTTCAACTCGCGAGAGTTTTGGTTTCTAGTAACATAGGGGTTTTCATTGGCTAGAGTCTTCTAGGTCCAATTCTAAGCATTTCCTTTAATAAATTTTGATTGATTAATCAATATTCCATCATCTATTTGTTTTCTTTGTAATCCTAATAAAAAATTAAGTTCCCTATCACACTCAGTTCAAACTCATCATTGATGATCTTGGCAAAGACATCACACATTGCTTTACAAGTAGATCCGCATATAATGTCGTCAAAATATATTTGGACAATAATCAGGAGGAGTCTTTCTTATTTATTTAAGAGTGTCTTATCTACCATTCCCATGGAGTAATTATGTTTAATAAGAAAGGCTTTACTCGAATGGTACCAAGCATTGGGCTAGTTTAAACCATAAAGAGTTTTCTTAAGTCCTAAAGCATAATTAGTTTATGCGAATTCAATTAATCCGGAGGTAATAGCTATTTTCAACCTCCCTTATTGATAAAACCGTTAAGGAATGCACTCTTCACAACCCATTTTGGTATAAACTTTAAAGTCTAGTGCGCAAGCATAAGCTAAAAGTATTCTTATGGACTCTAGTCTAGCTACGGGTGCATATGTTTTTCGTCATAATCAATTCCTTCTTGTTGATTATAACCTTGGGCGACTAACCTAGCTTTGTTTTAGTTACGAGGCCATTTTTCACGAGTTATTTCTATATACCCATTTTGATCCTAATTGGTCATATCCATAGGATTTAGGACTAGTTTCCCAATCAGCATTTGTTTTTAAATTGGTTTTAGTTTCTCTTGCATGGCCATTACCTAATTTCATCTTTTAATGCCTCATTTAATTTTAGATCGATTGTTGAAATAAAGCAAAGAAATTGCTTTTGTCTTGAGCTTGCGACCTAAGATTTTCATTTGATTAGAATCCAAAACGTTTTTTAGGGATGATTTTTAAGATTCCTTTAATATTTTCCAATTTGATATTTTCTAATGAAATGTCCTTCAAGATTCCATTACTATGGGTTTTGTTTTCTACACCTCATATAGCTTCTTCTTTGACTAACTCATCATCTTCTAATGGTGATGTTTTAGGCGGGGGAGGAGTTTCATCGAAAGTTACATTCAACGACTCTTTAAATTTTATTGTTTGTTTGTTAAGTATTATGTAAGCTTTACTATTTTGTGAATATCCTAGAAAAACACCTCGTACGACTTTGGGTCGGAACTTTGTGAGGGTACACTTTGTACTAAGAATAAAGCATTACTTCGATATACGCTAAAATAGTTAAGGTTTGGTTTCCTACCTCTTAACAACTCCTATGGAGTTTTTCCTTAAATACGTCTAATGGAAACTCTATTAATTATATAGGTTGCCGGATCGACCGAGCATTACACACCAAAAATTTTTAAGGAATGGATTGTTCATTTAACAAGGTTCTATCTCATTCTGAGAGAGGCGATTTTTTTCTTTCTACTACCCTATTAAATTGTGGAGTACGAGGAGCGGAAAAATTATGAGATATCCAATTTAAATCACAATAGTTTCCAAATTGTACTTCATTATCAAATTCCCAACCGTGATCCGTTTTAATTGATACAATGGAACATCCTAATTTGTTTTGGATCATTTTGCTAAATATTTTGAATTTTTCGAAGGCTTCGATTTTATTTGCTAAAAATCTAGTCCATGTGAATCGAGAATAGTCATCTACGATTACTAAAGTATAACGATTCCCTCCATAGCTTCGTATGGCGGAAGGGCCAAATAAATCCATGTGAAGTAGTTCTAAGCATCTAGTTGTTGAAACTATATTTTTAGCCTTGTGACTTGCATGATTGAATTAGTTGCATATTAGCGTGACCTAATCTCCTATGCCATAGTGTGGAGTTTTCGTCTAATGTTGCAAGGTATATTTTGTCTTCCGGTTTATTTCTTAGTTTCATTACATATATTCCTCCTTTCCTAATCCCTTTACCTATAACCTTTTCGTCTTTGATTATTTTGCTATCGTGTTCGGTAAATATTACTTTGCATTTATTATCACATATTTAACCTACACTAAGCAAGTTATATGTTAAGTTATCTACGTGCTCAACATTTTCAATTATTAAGGAGTCTTGAGAAATCGTACGGGGGGGGGGGGGGGGGGAGGGGGGGGGGGGGGGGGGGGGGGGGGGGGGGGGGCCCTGGGCGGGGGGGGGGGGGACTGTGGGGGGGGGGGGGGGGGGGGAGGACGGGGAAGAGGATTTACCGCGCAAGTTGCTCCCAAAAATTACGTTTCCTCCGTTGTATGCTTTGTATGAAGAAAACAACTTTCGATTACCGGTCATGTGTTTTGAGCATCCACTATCTTTAATCCACTCATCGGGTTTCAAGTTTATTCCTAAGCATATTTCATCGGGCGCTTGAGCTACAAGACAAGTTTCATCTTTAGTCTTTTCCACTTCATCTTCTTCATTGTCGCTCCATGCTCCTCTAATAAATGCTCTTTGATCGTTGTTCTTTGGTGACTTTGAACATTCTCCAATGAGGTAATTTGGATCACCACATCTAAAACATTTTCTTTCACTTTTACCATAATCATCATTTCTACTTCTTTGGAATGTTTTTCTATCGCCTCGTGGTTGTCTTGCAAATCTTCCTCGTCTCTTGAAAAATTTCTTAAACTCCTTTAGGGCCATAGCACACTCTCCGTCTTCACTATCGGAGATTGAGCTATCTTCATCACTTACTTCCTTTTTCACCTTTAATGCAAGAGATCTACTTTGTTCTTTCTTGCATTTGACCGTTTCGAAATCTTTCTTTATTACTTCTTTATAAACTTTCAAGTTTCCAATTAGTTCGTCAAGAGGTAAGGTTGTTAGATTCTTTGATTCTTCAATCGTCGTGACTTTCGCGTGCCATTTTAGATGTAATGCCCTAAGAAATTTCCTAACACATTTCTTGCTAGAAAAATCTTCATCAAGTGCTTTTAGACTAGTAATAATAGTGTTAAATTTAGCAAAGCCATTATCTATTGATTCCTCTTCTGGAATCATGAATTGTTCATATTGTTGAACAAGAATATCTATTTTGTTTGCTTTGACTTGATTATTACCTTGATGAGTGATTAACAAAGTATCCCAAATTTCTTTTGCGGTTTGACACATAAAAATTCTTTCATATTCTTTACGCGGTAAAGATTAATAAATTACCATTTTAGCTTCATTATTTTTAGCAGGTTTCTTTTTAAGATCATCGTTTTTGTTATGAAATTGACAACGTCATCCTTTTAGTTTCGTGGGGGGGGAAGGGGGGTGGGAAAAAAATTATTTTTGAAAAGGAGAAAAATCACCATCAGTAATAACATGCCCAAAGATCGAGAGCTTTTAACTCACATAAGTTTCGAATCTATTTTTCTAATAAATAAATCCATCACTTTCAAATAGTGGTGGTCTTTGCATAGATTGCCCTTCTAAATATTTTTCCGATTCCATAGATCAATTCAAGTTTTAAAATACAATTTATTTTAAAAATCTTGTTTGACGTGGCTCTTGATACCAATTATGGAAAACTAGAAGGGGGGTTGAATAGTTTATCGCTTTTTAATTTAAGGTTTTAAAGTGTTTGTAAAAATTCTAGATTCGACTTTATGTGAATTCAACACTTGCACAATATGAACAATATACTTATCTAAACAATTAATAGGATAGTATGAGAAAATAATGTAAGACAAGAGATAAGAGTAAGAACAATCAAACCACAACGCGAGGATTTATAGTGGTTCGGCAACGAAGCACCTCTTCGCCCTACTCCACTCCTCAAGCACCTAACTCGAGAGTTTTCTTCACTATGTCAACAAGCTCCCTTATGGCGGAGAAAACCTTACACAACTTTCGCTTATCTTGATTTCTGACACTAAGCTAGATGTCGAGTTCTAATCTTAGCTAGAACCAATCTACCATAACTTCACAACTTCACTACATAACTTTTCTTCACGACTACACAACTTCTTCACACCTTAGTTTTCTTCACACCACTACTTCACCAAGCCACTACTATAATCACACCTAACTAACACTACTAGGAAAGATCACCAAGATCCAACTATACTTACAACAATCACCAAGATCTAACAACTACACAACTTTACAAGATTTACAAATGATTTACAAGTTATGATATGGATGCAATAAGATTGCAATACACACTTGAGGTGTAATACTTCTTCACTTGATGATGGAAGTATTCTTCTCTTGCACTTGAGGAATTGAGCTTGGATCACTTAGAAACAAAGCTTTATGATTAAATGATCAAAATTAATGAGATTGTCTGGCTATTTTTTATCAGAAAGAATGAGTGCAAAAGGTGAGAAAATAGTAGGGAGTAGTTCAGTATTTATAGGGAATTTTGGAGGAGCGTCTACCTATGGGCGGTCCCCTTAAATAGGTGGGCGGTCCCCTTAAATATAAGGGGGCCGCCCGTGTATTTAAGGGGGCCGCCCTAGATTGGGTGCTCCCCAGTTTGTCCTTTTGTGTAGGGGGAATTTTCTAGAACTTTCTAGCCGTTTTAGGTTCGAAAATTTAAATTTCAAAATGTTTATTTTGAATAAAACATTTCTTTTAATTGTAGAAAATGTTTTGTAATGTTTATAAAAATGTTTACAACATTTTATAAAAGTGTGAGGTTGAATAAAAATTTCCTTTGATCATAAAATACATTAAGCATTTATTTATTCATACCTTTAAGTGATATAATTTTCGAAATAAAAATTTACTACTAATTACTTGTTTACGTTTAATTTTACATTGAACGTTTTTATATTTTATGATTATCAAAACGTAAAGATGTGAAAAATACTAATAATGTTTTTAGGCATTATTTCTATCAACACTATCCTTGATACTCAACTGAAGGATCATATTCATAGCTCTAACTCTCTTAGGCTTTACTCTTTCCTTCCTACTTAGGGCATCAGCCACCACATTTGCCTTACCAGGATGGTAGCGAATTTCACAGTCATAATCACTAAATAACTCTATCCAGCTACGCTGTCGCATATTTAACTCTTTCTGACTAAAGATATACTGAAGACTCTTATGATCTGTATAGATGACACTCTTTTTCCCATACAGATAATGTCTCTAGATCTTAAGTGCAAACACAAATGCACCCAACTCCAAATCATGGGTAGTATAATTCTTCTCATGAATTCTCAACTGCCTAGACACATAGGCTATCACTTTACCTCTTTGCATCAACACACAACCTAGTCCTATCCCGGACGTATCACAATATACCACAAAGTCTTCCGGTCTATCAGGGAGAGCTAGAACAGGCGCATTACACACCTTATCCTTCAAGGTCTGAAATGCCAATTCTTGTTCCTCACCTCAATCGAAAGTCTTACACTTCTGAGTCAAGATAGTAAGAGACTTAGCTATCTTAGAAAAGTTCTCAATGAACCTACGGTAATACCCAGCCAATCCTAAGAACGAACAAACCTCAGTCGAAGTTCTAGGGGCTTTCCAATTCTTAACAGCTTCAATCTTACTAGGGTCTACATGAATCCCATTACCATTTATCACATGCCCAAGAAACTGTACTTCTCTTAGCTAGAATTCACAATTAGAAAACTTAGCATACAGTTTCTCACTTTTGAGCAATCCCAAGACCAACCTTAAGTGTTCTACATGCTCCTTTTGAGTCTTAGAGTAGATTAAGATATCGTCTATAAACACTATCACAAACTTATCAAGATAAGGCCTACAAACTTTATTCATCAAATCTATAAATACTGCTGGTGCGTTAGTCAGACCAAAGGGCATTACAGTGAACTCGAAATGTCCATAACGAGTTCTAAATGCAGTCTTTGGAATGTCATCCTCATGCACTCTCAGCTGATGGTATCCAGACCTAAGATCTATCTTCGAGAAAAACTGCGACCCTTGCAGTTGATCAAATAGATCATCAATTCTAGGAAGTGGATAACGATTCTTAACAGTCAACTTGTTTAATTCTCTATAATCAATACACATCTAAAAGAACCATCCTTTTTCTTAACGAACAATACCGGCGCTTCCCAAGGCGATGAACTTGGTCGAATGAAACCTTTGTCTTGGAGTTCATTGAGTTGTCCCGACAAGTCCTCCAATTCAGAAGGTGCCAAACAATAAGGAGACTTTGCTACCGGCGTTACTCCAATGGTTAACTCAATTTGAAACTCAATTTTCCGAATAGGTGGTAATCCAGATAGATCATTCGGGAAAACCTCAGGAAAATCTCTAACCACAACAATCTCCTCTTGTTTCTTATCACCAGCCTTAGCACCTATCAAAAATATCGCGTTCTCTTCTGGTCTCTCTTCTAATACTCTAAGTACCTTCCCATCCGGTAATGGTATCCTTACTACCTTCTCATGGCAAATTATTTCAGCCTTATAATTGGACAACGAGTCCATACTTATAATCACATCAAAACTCCCATGCCCAAAAGGTATCAAATCGATGTCAAAGACATGACCCTCGATTTCTAATTTGCAACCCTTAATAACCTTATCAATCTCTACTAGCTGCCCGCTAGCTATCTCAATCTCATATCTGAAACCTAAGTCGCTGGGCTCTAAGCCTAACAAAGGTATGAAAGTAGTAGAAACAAAACTATAATTGGCACCAAAGTCAAATAAGGTAGTGGCAAAATGATTGTTCAAAGTAAATGTACTTGTCACAATGTTCAGATCCTGGCGAGCTTCCTCTGCTCCCAACACGAATGCCCTACCCCTAGCCTGGCTCCCTTGGTTTCCATGACCCTGACCCTCGTTATTAGCAACAACTTGATTTAGATGATTTTCTTCCAGCCCTTATGCCCTATTCAATCTAGTACAAGTTGACCTGACATGGTCGGTACTACCACACTCATAACATGCCCTAACAGTTAGGTTTCTAGCATTGACAGGATTCACATTCCTCGACACACCTCTACAATCCTTTGCCAAATGACCTAGGCGGTTACAGTTGAAGCATGTGCGACAAGGCCCGTCGGGTGCATGGTAGGAGTTGCAGGTGGTACACTTGGGCCAAGTACCCGTATTCTCTCTTCCTACAGGGTTTACAGTAGTAGCAAAAGCATTACCAGTCCTAGTCCTCTTATTATCATCCCTACCATTCTTATTCTTGCTAGATTCCCCCACATTTGCTCTTTTCTCAACCTTCTTAATTGATCCATTTCTCACAGCCTCATCGGTTAGTGCACCAGAAATCTGCACAGCCTTTTGTATAGTCTTTGGCTCCGTTGCTGCCACCATTCCACGGATTTATGGAGCAAGGCCATACACATACCTCTCAATCCTTCTACTCTCTGGAGTTACCAAATGTGAAACTAACCTAACCAACTCATGAAACCTATCAGTATATGTAGCATGGCCAGCCCCGACCATAGCGTGATTCTACAACTCAGATTCCAACTTTTGCATCTCATGACTAGGACAAAACTCTTGCATCATCATAAACTTAAAGTCATTTCATGACATACTAATAGCAACTTCCTGGCTTAGCGTGCGGATCTGAGAGTTCCACCACGTTAAAGCCTTTCTCACAAATGAACCAGCTGTGTATTTCACTTTTTGGTCAACACTACAACCACTCATATCATGCACAAACTCTATTTTCTCAATCCAACGAGTAAGAACTACAACACCTCCCTTACCATCATATTCCTTAGGGTTACAAGCTAAGAACTCCTTATATGAACAACCTACCCGGTTGCCATTTACTATCACATTCCCAACGTTCTCCTGAACGTTCTCATTAACCACATTACCATTCTGATTTCCAACATTTCCTCGGTTACTAACCTGAGCTAGCATGGCGGGTAAGAGGTTCTGCAATTGTTGGGCAATGATCGTTAAGAAGTCGGGTGCTCCCCCATTGGCTCCCTCTACATTCCCATTGACTCCCTCTACACCCCTATTAGCTCCCATACCTTGGTCATTTCCTTGACCATTCAAATCATCAACACGCTCATCATTACCTTCCCTAGGTCTTCTACCCCTTCCACCTCTACCAACCCGTACACCCGTTCCCCCTCCTAATGATTCGGCAGCAGGTCGGCCAGCACTTTGGGTCCTCATTCTTGGCGGCATTATCTATACGAGGGAGAACATGGGCAATGTTAGGTATGCAGGAAGACTCACATATATATAGAATATCTTACTATATATATACAGATATACATATAACACCACCCTACGGTTTCAACATCGATTCGTGTGAGCAACATTACTAAGTATGAGTGAGTTATGATACGCTTATAACTACGTTAGCCATCGTACTTATATTTGCATCCTTCCCAGACGTATTTAATATTGAGTTCACAGCTTTCAATGACTAACATGACTAAAGCACTAAACCGCGAACACATAAAAGCGAAACACCACGCGCATAGATCCTATACGCAACTAAACGTTGGATCTTAGGTTATAGTCTAGGCCAATCCACCTAGTTCTCTATAACCTTGGCTCTAATTACTAATCTGTCACACCTCGACAATGCCGGAAACTCGGGAATGCAACATAATGATCAATCGTAACACAAGATACAAAATAAAGAAAACTACATTGCATAAACTCCAAGTGCTATGAAGACCATCAACCTCAAACAAACTCAAGTGATGTCCCAAATCACAACTAAAATCCACAATCTCTTACAATTATTCTAATGCCCACACAGGGGTCCAAAATCCAAACTAAATCCAACACATCCAAATACTAGAATTAAAGAACAAGCAAGCAAGACTTCACATGAAAATCCACTCGGGATACTTCTAAGTCTGCTATCACAATCACCAAACTACTCTTCTTTTACTTCACTTGAAAATGATACTCGAAAATGTCAACAATAATGTTGGTGAGCTCGTAGGTTTGACCTTAAACTCAAAAGATGTGCCAATATTTCAATAGTAGACAATAGTGCTATATGACAGTGAATATATGCAAACAACCTTATCATCACCGCTAATCAATAACCATATGTCACTTACGCACCTAAATGGCCTACCAGCTGGAGCACTAAAATTAGGGCAGGACCACACACAAACCTGGGTAGGCATACCCATCTGCTCCAATAATCACACACAGACTGGGTAGGCGTACCCATCTGCTCCAAACAATCATACAACACATAATATTCATATAGCAGTCATAAGCACATAACTTGTCCCAAAAACAAAACCACATTTCGCACAGATCAATTCAAAACATTTCAAAACACATTTGAGTATCATTTTCCCCCAACGGAAAAATAGTAAAAAGTGGGGCTACGAGAACTCACCTCAAGCAAGTCTTTAGCAACCAGATCTCAATCACACAAGCAAATGCAACGACGCTCACACACGACCTAGTCCAGTTAATGTCCCAATTTAATTATCCAATTCCAAAATAATTTTCACGTTTGATGCATAGAGTTTAGACGCGTTTTACAATTACCCAAAATGATTTAGTGATGTGATGGTTGACGACATATTCCCATAATCATATCAATCTCATTCTCCGATGATCCATACTTATACTATTTAGAGAAAATAGATAAGTAATATAAATCAATATTTATAATTAATAATTATAAATATATCTCGACAAGTCCATTCGGTAAACCTTAGTCACTTCAAAATAATCATAATACGGTTGAAAATGAAACGTTTACTCATAATAAACGCATTAGAGAAGTTTTGAGAAAAATCATATTTTTAGTCTTTTAGTGAATTTTTTAAATAATAAAATATTATTTTATTATTTAAAAATCAAAAATCATATTTTTAGGAAAATTTCTAAGTATAAACTTTTTATGAAATTTTGACATTGTAACACCCCCAAAAATGGGTCGCAGCGGAATATAGATATCCGAGAGCATTACTTCATAATAACATTGCACAAGATATAAGAACGACCACTAATTGAGTCGTTTGAAAATGATACATTGGATTTAATAAAGTACTTGATACAAAAGCACCATGCTTTAACTTGTTCATCCTTAAAAATGTGAAGATTATACATTTTGAATAATATCCCCAAAATACAATGCACTTGAATCTTTATAGCCATGATTCCAAAAATATAGACCACCAATGTATCCTTGTACCTTGAAACCCTGAGAAAAACATGCTTAAAACGGTCAACATAAAGTTGGTGAATTCATAGGTTTATATTTGTATAACACAGAACCGCAAGATTTCCCCCGTGAATATGCAACATGTGCACTCGTCACAAAATTGGCATTACGTGTTACCCTAAGCTCATGACACTGAAGCTCGACATAAATAAATACCATATAAATGGCCTACATTGCCCATATTGATGTTCTAACCCTGAACATCCCAAATCCGCCATGTTATACGTTCGTACCCGGTGATAGCTAATCACCCGAACGGGGGCGTCACCCCCAAATAGATCTATTTATAACACTCGCGCTTTCAAACCAGAAATTAACAGTTCATGATAGTGGGCACATTGGGTTATCGCTACTTAGGCAAACACATAATCAATATAAAATATCCACTTGCGTTCATTTATAAAAACAAAGCATGTTCTCACCCCAAAAATATATATAAAACCAGTAAAACATGAGGCTATGAACTCACTTCGAGTGAGTTAATCAATAATATACTTCACAAGTAAAAATGCGTCACTAAAACGCCCGAATGCAACCTAAACAATTATAGGTCATTGATATGTGTGAAAACACATATCCGTTTTATATAAAAATGGCCTTAAAAAGACAAAATTGTGCTTTAAATGCTTAAATATTGCTTGTTTTGTCTTTGTGATTGTGTAGGTACGGATAATGCAAAAATCTCAAGAAAACGGTCAAAACCGGACAAACACGAACACGGGAAACGAAAGAGAATACAAGAGCCGGGAGAATGCTATCAAAGGTCAACAAAAGTCAACTCATGGTCAACAGTGGTCAACCACAAAAAGACAAAACCCAAAAATACCAAATCAGTCCCTCAAAGTTAACCAAATTACAAAAATAATTCCTAAACCCTAACGGTGTTAACTCTTATAATTATAAGAGTTAACACCCGTTAATTTTTTTTATAACACAAAGTCCAAGCCCGAGCCAAAAACTTGCCAGGCCCAAAATCCTTTATAAGCCCAAGTCAACAAGTTATTAACCCGGGTAAATCAAAAAGTCAAACCCTCTTTTATAAGAAAATTACGCACGGGAAAAGAAGTTGTTACTGTTTACCGTCTTCTACCTTTAACCTCGTGTTACAATCAAAGGGGTAATTCAAATTGGCTACGTGGCTTTACAATTTAAGTGAAACCCTCCACCTTGGCAGAGTTATACATCATCCATGGCTCCCATTGGTCAATTCCCAAAAGGGAATGACACGCGTACAAGAAAGGAAACACACAAAGATCTAGTATTTTGTACTAAAAGGCGTACAAAAGAAGCACAGGAGTGTCACATCACGGATTGCCACGCTGGCAATCTGTGTGAGCTAAAGAATGATCCAACGGACAAGATTATGATCCAATCATTGTTAATCATTGGAAGGCCAAGATGAATAGGAGCGTTTAACAGAATTTGGGGCCTAGAAGCTTCTCTTGAGCATTATAAATACAAGGCACTCATTCTCACATGAGGAATCTTCCTTTTTCCTAAAAAACCTTTAGTTTTCAATAGCTTATGTAATTTTCTGTTTAAATGTAATTTTTCTCTTTAAACTTTTGTAAGTTTCAATTTCCAAAGCATTGTAAGCCGTTTTAAGTTTTAATAAAATCATCATTTTAAGTTTTCATAAGTTGTGTTACTCATAAGCTCGTATTACTTTCAAATGTGTATGCTACTATAAGCTCATTCTAGCTCATTCAAGTCTATAAGCTTGGATTTGAGTTTTAATAAGAACTTAATCTACTGAAACTTAAAATTCAGCTTAAGTACCTTTGCTATTGGAATTTGGACTTAAGGAAGATGAGCTTAAAATGGAAGAGCTCATATGGACTATTACTGGCTTATTAACAATAAGCCAAAGCTTGTAGATTGCTCAATTGAGCCATTAATAACCTTTGTTTAGCTAAGGTTTTGGTCAGTTTCCTATTTCCTTCACTATCTTAATTTACTAGCTTAATTTTGCTTATTATGCTTATTGTTTGCTTATTTGTGCTTATTATTGTTTCAATATGTTTATTAAGTAGTTTAGATAATATGTCTTTAAGTTCAATAGCATAGGTATTAGCTTTCTTAATTTTGCCTTTTAAAATGCTAAAAATCTAAAAATAATAGTTTAGCTTATAGCTTATTAGTTTGGATTTTTGTCTGCTTAGGATTGCTCATTAGGTTGGTCATAAGCTGCTTATTATCTGGTATTTAGTATTTGAGCTCTAAATTTCATTTTCATAAGCTAATATGGATTTTAGTCAAGTTAATGGGGGTGTTTGGGAATACAGCACTAACCATAGGTTAGTGCTGTTGTTAGCTCTTTGGTCTTTTGTGTTCATTTTAGATTCCAAATTAAGTTTAGTTTAAGCTATTTTTATAAGTTAGATTTGTTTTAGCTAAGTTTTCAATAGTTAAATTCAATATAGCTCAAATCTCTCTAGTTTTAGGTGCATTATTAGCTTAAGAAAAAATTACATGTTTCGTCCCTATGGTTTATACCAAACATCAAGTTTCGTCCCTATTTCATTTTAATTACACTAGTCGTCCCTAATTTTGAAACTGGTAACGCCGGAGGTCTCTATTTTGGATGGTCGTTAACTTTTCTCGTTAAGTCTAATTATTAAAAGGGTATTTTGGTCTTTTTGCTCCTGTCATCACCATAGGGACGAAACGTGTAATTTTTTCTTCTTCTTCTTCTTCTTATTATTATTATTATTATTTTATTTCGGTTTCAGTTTACGAGCAATAATAAAAAAAAATTAAAAATTTAATTTTTTTTATTTCGGTTTCAATTCGAGCAATAATAAAAAAAATTAAAAAATTTTAATTTTTTTTATTTCGGTTTCAGTTTACGAGCAATAATAAAAAAAATTTAAAAATTTAATTTTTTTTATTTCGGTTTCAATTCGAGCAATAATAAAAAAAATTAAAAAATTTTAATTTTTTTTATTTCGGTTTTTGTTTACGAGCAATAAAAAAAAGGGCAAATCGCATAAAAAGGTACCCATCTTAGGTTCAATGTCAATTAAAGGTACTCATCTTTTTTTTTTCTCAATTTAAGGTATCGATCTTTGTTTTGGTTGCAATGTTAGACAATTAACATGTTTTTTGGTTACATTTCTAACAATCGTTATTTTATTATTGCATCGTTAGTCCTTTATATGATTTTGTTGAGATTCATTATTTTTTGATTAAAAAAATTAATTTCGAAAAAAAATTTAATTTTGAAAAAAAAATTAAATTCGAAAAAAATTTTAATTTCGAAAAAAATTTAATTTTGAAAAAAAATTAAAAAAATTTAATTTCGAAACAAAATTTAATTTTGAAAAAAATTCTAAAAAAATTTTAACCAAATTTTTTTTAAAAAAAATCTAATTTTTAAAAAAAAATTTAATTTCGAAAAAAAATTTAATTTTGAAAAAAAATTTTAAAAAATTTAATTTTAAAAAAAAAAATTAATTTCGAAAAAAATTTTACTTTCGAAAAAAATTTTAACCAAATTTTTATTTTTAAAAAAAATTTTAACCAAAATTTTTAAAAAAAAAAAAATTTAATTTCGAAAAAAAAAATAATTTTGAAAAAAATAATGAATCTCAACAAAATCATATAAAGGACTAACGATGCAATAATAAAATAACGATTGTTAGAAATGTAACCAAAAAACATGTTAATTGTCTAACATTGCAACCAAAACAAAGATCGATACCTTAAATTGAGAAAAAAAAAGATTAGTACCTTTAATTGACATTGAACCTAAGATGAGTATCTTTTTATGCGATTTGCCCTAAAAAAAATTAAATTTTTTTATTTCAGTTTCAGTTCGAGCAATTTTTAAAAAAATTTAAAAAACACCGCGACTTATTGGTTTTCTTCTCGTACAACTGAAACCGAAATAAAATTGCTCGTAAACTGAAACCGAAATAAAAAAATAATTTTTTTTCTTTATTATTGCTCGTAAACTGAAACCGAAATAAAAAAATTTAAAATTTTTTAAAATATTTTTTTATTATTGCTCGTAAACTGAAACCGAAATAAAAAAAATTAAATTTTAAAATTTTTTTTTCTTTATTATTGCTCGTAAACTAAAACCGAAATAAAAAAAATTTAAAATTTTTAAATCTTTTTTTTATTATTGCTCGTAAACTGAAACCGAAATTAAAAAAATTAAATTTTTAAAAATTTTCTTTTTTATTATTGCTCGTAATCTGAAACCGAAATCAAAACAAATTTAAATTTTTTTTCTTTATTATTGCTCGTAAACTGAAACCGAAAAAGAAAATTAAAATTTCATTTAAGTTGATTCGTATAAAAAAAGTTTTTAAGTTGTTTCATAATTTTTTTTTTTAAGTTGATTCGTATAAAAATAATAATAATAATAAGAAAAAATTACACGTTTCGTCCCTATAGTGGTAGCAGGAGCAAAAAGACCAAAATACCCTTCTAATAATTAGACTTAACGAGAAAAGTTAACGACCATCCAAAATAGGAACGGCCAGCGTTACCAGTTTTAAAATTAGGGACGACTAGTGTAATTAAAATGAAATAGAGATGAAACTTGATGTTTGGTATAAACCATAGGGACGAAACATGTAATTTTTTCATAGCTTAATTCAGATTTAGTTAGTGTCTTTGCTTATTTTGTATCTAGGCATGAGTTTTAATAGTGCTAGAATAGTCTCATTGGGTCTGCATTTTGTCTAGTCTAAATTTTGGTCATAATTATGTCAACTGCATCAGATACATAAAAATGCATAAGCACAATTTCTAGCTTCATTTTCAGTAGGTTAAAATAGCATTTTGCTTTTGATTTTCAGATCATACTTACCTTTTAGGTCATATTTCACAAGTTTACAATTAGTTTTAAAATTCTAGCTTATTTTGTCATCTGAATTTAAGCTGCAAAATGGCTTTTTGTCTTTTTGAAAACCAAAAGAATAAACTCAGCAGGATCTGAGTTGTACAAGCTGTTTTCAATCACCTTTTTCAATAAGCTCTAGTTTTCAAAAGTTGATTTAAAAAGCTTTTTCAAGAAGACTTTTAGCTAATCTTTCAGAAAAACCAAGTTCCATTCATTAAAGTTCTTGTTTAGTTGCTTAATTTTAAGCTCAAAGTGAGCTAAAGGTCTGTTTGGTTTTAAGTGTTTTTTTCATAAGTGCTTATTTTGATTTACTAGCTTATGGCTTATTCTGTGTGCTTATTCATGTTCAATTAGCTCTTTAGGTTAGAATTAGCTTATTAGTATCTTAATTTGTCATAAACTTTAGCTTATTTAGTCTTTTAGATTATTAGTTTAAGAAAAATACAAAAAAATCGAAGTTAAGTGTTTTTGTCATATTATAAGCTGTTTAACAGCTTATTTAGGGCTTTTTACAAAAATGTTCTTTTATTAAAAATGCTTATTTTCAGTTGTTCTAAAACTTTGCTTTTATAAGTTTTTATAAAAAAAGGAGAAAGTGGAAATCGGGGGTGAGCAAGGCTCGAACCCCCGACCTCAACACTTTCAACCCTTTTATAACACCACAACACACACTCACCACCACTGCGCACTGGGTCTTTTTCGTTATACTCTTACACAATTTAATCTTTATACTCATTTTAGCCTATTAAGCCTTATAAGCAATTAGTATAAGCTATTTTCTATATTTTTTTAGAATTTTTATAGATAGTTTAGTATTTTTAAACATTTATTTTCATTAAAAACTTTAAAAATCATAAAAATAGAAAAATAATCAAAAAAATATAATTCTTTTTTAGAAAATTTTCTTTTATCATAAAGTTTATAGGAAAATTAGTTTTGATTTCGTAGGGTCTAATTTACAAAATTTCAATTTTTAAAGAACGAGATTTGTTCTCGTTCTCATTTTTCGTGTTTTAAAGCTCATTTTAAATCCGTTTTTGTTCTAGTTTTCTTTAAACTTACTTTTTAATCAATTAGAGTCCATTTAAAAAGAAAAATTCATTTTAGATTTAATTTTAGAAATTTAAGGTTTTTAAAATGCCGTTTAGGGTTCCCGTTTTGCTATTTTAGTTAAAGTTTGATTTCCCGTATTTGTTTTCGTGCTTAATTTTTATTATTTGTTTATTTTAATTTGTAGAAGTAGATAATCAACTCAATCTTTGTTTCCAATTCAAATCATTGTCCGAACATCAAACATGGTTTCAACATCAAAACCACCAAAAACAACCACTATTTAAATACCAACCCATAACCAAAAACTATAAATACACCAAATCACTCATTAAATCTCCCTTCAATCTCAACATTCTCCATACCTTCTAAACAAATTCCAACCATCACCACCTTTTTTTTTACACACCCCTTCCCCCCCCCCCCCCCCACTAATTTTTTTGACACTTTTGTTTTTTTTTTTCCCCCCCCCCCCCCCCCGGTGGTGGGGCGTGGGGTCCCCCCCGAAAAATAAAAAACCTTTTTTTTGCAGTATTTATATCTGACAAACGGGGATACCGTGGTTCTTGCAACCTTATTCAATGAAAAAGTGAACCAAAGATTTTTTTGTGTGTTACTTACTAACATATACTTGCAGGAATCCCGACGGTAGCAGCTGCTGGACAAAGACATGTCAATTCACAACCCCATGCTCATCACTTCATATTCCTAATCTAAGCATTCAATGATAGCATGAAAGACTTACTAGACACAGCTTCGCTCTCTCTGATGCTTGCTATCATGACTAGAAAAGTCATGTGCATGTCGGTCCGAAGGTCACACATATCCATGGAGGCAATACTCACAACAAGGAGATAAGAGATTTACTGTGGCTGATGATCTCAAAGAATGCTCAAAGATCACCACAAGTTAAGGAACAAAGCTCAGGACCATACAAGACTGTTACAATGAAGTCAATGAATGAAGAATCAAAGTATAAGGCTAAAGTCAGAAGAACAACTCATAGAATGCTAAAATTCAAATTGTATTTTTTGGGGTGACCTCCCTTAGGGGGAGATTGTTAGGATTAAGAAAAAGACTCGGTCACCCCATGCTTTCTTATATTTAGCATAGCTCATAGTTTTTATTAGTAATCGTATGATTTATGGTGTGGGCCGGGTCTTTACCCACTGTAAGCCCACACCATAGCCCGTTTTATGGGGCATTTTTGTAAGAACTATTTAAACCCTCTCCACACATGGAGAGGGTATTGGTGAAATCATTTGACATACACTTTTAAGCGTGTTTTTCTCTAGTTTTCTCTCCATCTATCTCTCTCTCTCTAAATTTCTCTCTCTAAAGATGATTACTTCCATCTTTGAGCTACCTAGACCACCGGATCTGAATTTCTTTGATTCTAACAATGTCCCAAATCACTATCAAAATCCACAATCTCTTACAATTATTCATAAGCCCACACAGGGGTCCAAAATATAAACTTAAACCAAAACTTCCAAATACCTAAGCCAAATAAAATAAGCAAACAAGACTTCATATGAGAAAAATCCACTCGGGATACTTCTAAGTCTGCTACCATATAAATCACAAACTATTCTTCTTTCACTTCACCTGAAAATGATACTCGAGAACGTCAAAAATAATGTTGGTGAGTTCGTATGTTTGACCTTAAACCCAAAAGCTGTGCCAATATTTCAACCAGTGGACAATAGTGCTATATGACAGTGAATATATGCAAACAACCTTAGCATCACCGCTAATCAATAACCATATGTCACTTACGCACCTAAAGGGCCTACCAGCTTGAGCACTAAAATTAGGGCAAGACCACACACAAACTAGGGTAGGCGTACACATCCGCTCTAATAATCACACAAATACTAGGTAGTCGTACCCATCCGCTCTAAACAATCATGCAACACATAATATTCATATAGCAGTCATAAGCACATATCTTGTCCCAAAAACAAAACCACATTTCGCACAGTTCAATTCAAAACAGTTTAAAACACATTTGAGTATCATTTCCCCCCAACGGAAAAACAGTAAAAACGGGGCTATGAGAACTCACCTCAAGCAAGTCTTTAGCAACCAAATCTCAATCACACAAGCAAATGCAACGATGCCCGCACAC
>BQNB010040732.1:0-20806 GCA_026074375.1 Tanacetum coccineum
TATTTTAGAACTAACTTTATTAATTTTTTTTGTTACTAGATAAAGAGTTTCTTATGCTATATGCGGCCGTTGATCATTATTGATGTTGCACATCTTAAAGGGACTTGCCTCAGCACAAACATTGTTGTTGTTGGAATTGATGGTAATAACCAAATCATACCTATTGCCACTGGTGTAGCCCAAAGTGAGATTAATGAGTCTTGGACTTGGTTCTTGAGCAAGTTAAAAAATTGCATCGGGGAAGTACCAAATTTGATAATTATATCTGATAGGCATTATACGATTACACATGCATGCAAGAATGTGTTTCCAAACTCTTTTCATGGATATTATTGTCGTCATTTGATGATGAATTACAATATGCAAAGCGATAAGCTAAATGG
The DNA here is from genome assembly GCA_026074375.1 of Tanacetum coccineum. Taxonomy (NCBI): domain Eukaryota; kingdom Viridiplantae; phylum Streptophyta; class Magnoliopsida; order Asterales; family Asteraceae; genus Tanacetum; species Tanacetum coccineum. Next base: position 384 of record BQNB010040732.1, read on the forward strand.
TTTATACTGGAAGACATGCAAAGCCTGTACAATTCCTGAATTTGAGAAATTAATTTCTTTAATTCAGACTGTAAGACCTAATTCTCACAAAAAACTAGTCAAAGTCGGGTTTAGCAAATGGACTAGGGCACTGTGCCCTATAACAAGATACAACTACATGACATCAAACAGTGTTGAATCAATAAATGTGTTAACAAAGGACGTGCAAAAATTACCAATCACAACGCTAATGGATTGGTTTAGAGATCTGCTTCAAAACTGGTATTATGAACGCCAAGCTAAGCATCAAGGTATGAATTAGTAATATTGAATTATTTCTTTTCGATAGAACTAGTTTATATCCTAAATAACATGAAGCATTCGTAAAAAAAATTATTGGATGCACCGGATGATGAACTTACAGAATGGGCAACTGCAAAAGTAAAATGTAGAATGTTAAATAGCGTTAATTGGACGGTTAAGGGGGTTCATGAAAGCAACTTTTATGAGATACGAGAGCATAAAAAAATACATGTTGTTTATTTGCAAAAATGTGAGTATACATGTCAAAAATGGCAACTATCGGGTTTACTATGCGGTCACGTTTGTGCAATGGCCAGATTTGCAGGTTTACGTAGTGTTGCAAAACCATGGTTTTTAAATAGAAATCTTAAAGGTACATATGCAGGGATAATTTATCCTGTACAAGATGTATCGAGTTGGCATACTCCGGATGATTTCTCACATCTTTTACCACCGATACTGGGTAAGAACCTGCCTGGTAGACCAAAAAAGAAAGATCGCATACCATCACAGGGTGAGGGACCGAAAAATAATAAGCGTGGAAGGTGTGGTTCTAAGGGACACAATCGAACGACTTGTAATGTAACAGTGCCTAAAAAAAAGTAAGTATTACATTCTTACACTAACTTTGTACCTTGAAAAAATGATGGACAACTTATTTTGTTGTTATTTTCAAACAACTGGTTCAAAAAGCATAAAGTCTACCCATGACCCATATGGAACCATAGACTCTCAACCTCACCAGGATCATCAATATCCAAATCAAGGTTATAATGTGTAAATGATGTATGAGCAACAACCCAAAACAAATAATGTTGATGCTATGTATCAAACGCAGCAGGAATTCCAAGAACCTTATTCAAGTGATCCCAACTAAAACTATTTTTCATAGTGGTCTACTCCATACAGCTTCTTAAACTAACTACTCAATCAGTTTGTGTGTTTCTACTTATAACTTGGATTTGTTAAGGAATGCGTGTGAACTATTATAACCTTGATTTGGCTGTTGACCGTATTTTTTGATCTTAACTCAACTAACTTTGGAATTTATCTTTCCTGAAGAAGAACCAAGCCGATTCTTCTTCGCAGGTGCTAACTTAGCCAAAATATTTTTACCATGACTTGAATTCATAAACTCCTTTCGCTTATTTTTCTTCTGCTCCTCCAACTGCAACATATTCTCTTTTTCTAACCTCAAACCTTTTATCTCATCCAACCTACATCTATTCTCCTCGGTAATTAATTTTTCATGTTCACAACGCAACTTTTCTTCATCTACCAAAAACAATCTCAATTCCTCTTCTCGAAGATAATCCTATAAGGCGGAAATATAATAAATCAGGCTAAGTGATCCTAAACAATAATTTGATATTGAATAAGGTTTAACAAGATTACTTAAGAAATATCTTCATCTAAATCGTACTGCTGGATCAAATCAGCAAACATGCTATTTAGTGAATCACATAAGTCAGATGTCATACATCTAAATGCATCAGTAAACTGCAGCTTAGGTTGTCTATCATTTCTTTCATGTGCAAGGACCTGAAAAGTGATATCTATAGTTACATACAAAATTTCAAATAATTTAATAGTTTGATAATATATGATTGGAATAAAACATAATCTGAATAATAGTCTCAAGTTTGAAAACACGATAATTTAACTCCATAATCACAAGATCGTTAAGCCATTTTTTCTTCACACTATTATCACTTCTTCCTCCAATCGATGAAACCATGAAACCTTTTTTTCTCACGTTTGCGTGCTTTCTCCAACTTTGCTAGATATGTTTCAAAAAGGCTATGATGTTCTTTGATAGAAGGAGCCCTGAGAATGTGATCTTGAAAATAAACAATATTATCTATCCACCAGGAAGATTGGTACTCAGCTATAGTAGGTCGGAGATCTGATGTTGACCTTGATTCCTAAAGATATTATAAAAACAATTTGTGACATGTACTAATAAAATATTTTCTAAACTATAAATAATATAATATTTAGAGTTTAGCACTAACCTTTGCAAATAGGTAAGAATAATCAGATCTTGTAAATAACGACTTCTTCGACCAGCCTAGTGCTCTTGGTATTACTTTTGGGTCTTTAATCCACCAAGTTTCACATCTTTCAAATGTCTCAAGAATCCAAATCTAGATAATATACCAAATGTAAGTCAACATAAAAGGCTATTGCTACAATTTAAATAAATTTCTAACCTAGAAAGCAAACACAAAGCCAGATAACGTATATATAGGAACATAGTTGCGATCTTTCTTCAACCCATAATAGTGCTCGTCACTGTGCCTTTGTTTTAAATTCTTAATTTCATCGTACAAATGACACCACAAATGCTTACCCCATGGAAATGAATTCCATGCTTCAAGATTTTTAACCAACCTGAACAAGGTATCATCCACTTTGAATGTCAACAACCGACCCATAAATATCATCTCTACAACTAATAAAAGGCAAAGACGTATTGCGTCATCATCATATAGCTTTCCAAACATCTCATCGTCCTCAATAACAACAATAATATCTAAGTTGGTAATAATAAAACCTATCTTATTCAGGAATACCCTATTATGAAACTTTAGGTCACTAGAAGGATGTAAGTCAAAATTTATAGTTCCAAAATGAAAACCGGTGATGAGAGAAAACTCTCGGCGACCAAAATGTAGACTATGACCTTCCATATAATAAATGAGGGGCATATCATGATGCTGATCATCAACTTTATGCTGTCTTTGTTGCATATAATCTATCAATAGTGGTTCATGGTCAAACAACATTAAATCCAACCAAGGTCCAAAACATGTACTCCAAAACAAAATACGACGCTTCACATCTAATTTTTGCTTAATCAACAAAAAATAATTCAATTTACTCCTAATGATGACTTTAGATACATAATCCTGAAACAATATAACGAACAATTAGGTTCAATAATAGAGATTTTTACTATTAGTTTCAACTTAGAAACAAAACTAACACAAATAACAACATAATTAATAGAAGTGTATAACAGCCTACACTTACACCACAAAGATAATCAAACATATATGGGTGTCCAAATAAAAAGATACTAAAAATTTATTCTTAATATGCCTAGGCTTACAAACTTACAGTTGTGTCGATCGTCGTGAAAATCGAAAAGTAATTAAATAGAAAATATTAATTGTGGTATCTTCTAAATTAGTCAAACATCAGTTTATGTTCTTGGGTTCAAGTCACTAACACCAAGCTATTGACTAATTCATTCTTTTTAACATCAAATGCGCACATTATTCATTCATCAAACAAACAATTACAAAAACATTTTCTAAACTAGAAATATAATAAATCTGATTTATACTTACCGGCATGGACCACATATGGACTGAAAAATCACTGATATGTGTTTGGAAGAAATTATCAGTGCCACAGATAATGTAATTGTAACAAAAATGGAGAGTGATTGGAAGAAAATAGAGAGTGATTGGAAGAAAATGGAGAGTTTAATCAAAAAGGGGGAAACAATGGTAGATGGAGAGGTGTGTGTGAAATAAGTATGGAAGATGAAGGTGGGAAATGAAGTAGGCTCGTATATGTAAGGTATTAGTGTTTTTTTAGTTTGTAAATACACAAAATGTATTAAAAAAATTAATCGCCCTAGTATGGTTGCCCTAAATACGAGTCGCCCTGAGATAGATGTACTATATGTCAGTACTTTAAAAAATATAAAATGATAAAAAAAGCCAGTCGCCCTCAAAGTACGAGTTGCCCAAAATACTTATACCTTACAAATACGAACACTTGACGGATTCTGGTTAAGTTGCCCCGTCGATCAGTCGCCCTAGACTCTTTTGGGAAGGAAATATTTTTTTGGTTAAAGAGTGACTAACACCCTATTTTTTGGACCCTTTTTAGAATTTTCTCTTATTTTTTCTTGAAACCGTGGAAGAGTTGGAGTGTGGCTGTGAATATAAGCCGACCTATATGGCTGCCATATTTATTTATTTATTTATTTATTTTTATTATTACTTGTGTAATTATCTTGTATAAATATTAAATGTATAGTTTAAAATAAAAAGGAAAAAGGTAAACCCCAAATGTGAAGTTTAGCAAAAATTTAGCGTAAACACAAAATAAAAACTAAAAATGCAAAAATAAGGATTATAATATCTCGGGGTATTTTATGGAAATACTGAACTACGATAAACACGTAGACAAGCAATAAGCCTAAAGACGACTCAAGCTTACTAGAAACGAAAAAAATTACCAAACATGTAAATAGTAAAAATGAAATTTTACACAATGGTAAAAACAGAAATAAAATATGAATAAATTATTTACCTGAATTTACAAGGTATTATAAAAACCCTCATTACATTTTGGTTTGCACATCTCCTTCCATGCTATTCTAGCTTTACCTTGAATTTTCTCCCGTTGACTCTATAAAAAGCTTTTTACCAGACTATAAATCTCCTTTATAACTTTCTTGGGAAGGAAAAACACTAAGGCCTAATAAGTTTGCATAGCTGATAGCACAAAGTTTATTAACTAAAGCCTACCAGCATATGATAATTTGTTTTTCCAATAAGATATTTTCACTTTAACTCTTTCAATAAGGATTTTACAATCAGTAAACTTAATCTTTTTTTACCAATGGAACCCCAAGGTATTTTACTGGTAATTTTCCTACAGTGAAAGGGACAATTTGAAGAATTGCTTCTTTGATATCATCACTAACATTGTTGCAAAACATCACACGTTTACTCATATTAAGATAAAGCCCAGATACTTCAGTGAATTCATCCATTATTCCCTTTAATAACCTTTACTGAATTAACATCTCCAATGCTAAGAATCAGTAAATCATCAGCAAAACAAAGGCTTGTAATCTTTAGCTCTTCACAACCTTAATGACAAGAGAATTGTATTGTTTGTCTTATTTTCCTTTCCATAATTAAATTTAAGAATTCCATCACAATGGTGAACAAATAGGGTGTAATCAGGTCCCATGTTCTAAGTCCCCTACCCCCTTAAAGTATCCATATCTCCCTCCATTCAGACTTACAGAGAATGCAGATGTCCTAACACAGACCATCACCCATTGAATGAATTGCTTAGGAGAAATCAAACCCAATTAGGATATTCTCTAAAAAAATACCAATTGACAGTATCATAAGCCTTCATGATATCAATTTTGAAAGCACGTTTACTTTTCCCATTATTCCTATCATAACCCTTCAAAAGCTCTTGATGACATCAAATAACGTCACTTTTATAGCATCATTTATCCTATGATTCTTACCCATTTTGTATAAATTATTGCACGAATTGATACTTAATTGCTTAAAGTTATTATTTGCAATAATTATGGAGTAATTGGTGAAGTTATGCTAAAAGGCACACATTTTGGAGCTTAATCGAAGAAATTTTAAGATGCTATTTTGACAACCTATAAGCCATATCCATCAAGGAAGATACGGCGTATCTGTGCCTGTACTTCACAAGAAACCATGAAGAATCAAAGAACAATATACCGTAATGAAAATTATTTGAAGATTCTGGAAAATATTGAACATGATCCCTACTCCAAGAAACCCCCAATACACATTATTGACCTCAACCAATATGGCGTATTGACGAATTTCTAGAGACTATAAATACAAATCCCTAAACATGAGTTTAAGGTGTGCCTGAACATATTTTTGATACCCTAACCATAAAAGTTGATTTTCAGAAGAAAATAAGAGCAAAGAAGGTCAAGTAAGGCGCTTAATTCCATAGAAAACACCTTGTAATCATCTATACTCTAATAATCGTCCGATTTTTGGTATCATTCATTTAACTCGGTTAGTTTACCTTGGTTGATTCAATTATCATTCTTGTATTCATTACAATGGTTATGGTCTAATACCCTTGGGTATTAGCCATGTTTATGAAGATTTAATGTTTGGTTTGTTTATCTCGATTGCTTAATTTATCATTGATTGTTGATTATGTTTATCAATTTATACTTGTTTACGTGCTAAAGTATACGACCTATCATTCAACTGGATCTAGGAATACAAAATATAGAGCTAGCTAGATGTCGAGATAGCTCTCCATATCTGCAATTTATATATATATAGTCATAGGATCACAAATAATGACCTATCCTTGCCATTGGTTTAATGAACAAGTTGGACAAGCAGGCGACCTGGGATCAACAAATGATGTTCTGATTCCCTTGGTAAGGACTTAGACAGTGGACTACTAGTATATAAAGAGCCATTAAACAGTAAGTTAGTAAAGTCACGTTAAGCTAGAGTTTAATAAGATCACTATTATTAATCTCCTAAGATAGATTATAATGAATAAAAGATTACTTTATGCGGATGCGTTTAATTGTGACAAAATTAGCATGTCGAGGTTTTAGGAAGAAGTACCGCCTTTATCTAGGAATGATATGCCCCTCGAGATAAGTCAATCATTGCACTAATAAACAAACCTGCATTTTAATTGGATTAATCATGGTTAATACAGTTTCCTTATAATAGGCTTGACCGCTCTTCTATCTTCTGATTATCTGCTTGCGTGTGTTATCGTGTCTAAAATAGGTTTAAGTTAGCACCAAAACCCGTGCCAGTCTCTCAGACTAAAAACCCCCTTCATGTTAGAATTAGGTTTAGCATTGGGTTAACATAGACTAGATAGATTAGAACTAACTTACACAATTAAAATACTGGTAGACTTAGGAATTAACACTCTCGCTCTTAGTGATTGACACCCTACTTACAAAAAAAGCTACAACTGATCGGGTCCACTGCTCGTTAGTGTTGTTTTTAGGTAAAGTTGGCAAAATATAAATGTAAAACTTGATTATAAATAATACCTACGCAAAACGACACATCAAACTCCTAAGAACTCCCGGGCTTCTTCTCATCAAATATAACCTCCAAATCAAAGACAAGATACAACTATACCAAGCGTAAAATCGGCGAACAATAAATACAACTATATGATTTAGGGTTTTTGACTCTACGAAAACAAATAAAGGATATGATGAATGCGTTAATGTAATTGTAGTTTTCTGCAGGTTTTAAGCAAGTTACAAATTCTGGATATTATACAAAATTTTCCAAAAATTAAAAAAAATACGAATTTTACTGTAGTAGGGTGGTGACGCTGTCAAGATAAATCCTGACGCCGTCTCCACCTACTGTAAATAATTTTTTTTTCTTTTTTTGAAAAATTTCTGCACACAAGTCCTATAAGTATTTCCTACAAAAACCACATAATTTATTAACACAATCATATGACTCAAACAAACACACAAGACACGAATTAATCTAAATTATTTTTTAACATGTTTAAATGGTTCTTATAAACTGGATATTTCCCCTACACTTATTAAGCAAAATATCTTTGATTGAGATTAAGACGAAGTTAAAAACAAAACAAAGCATGATTACAAAATCATTTTCAAACAATTAAAATAAACAATAAAGAATAAAAACACACGACACACCTAAAACACAAAGAATTAAAAGATCGGGTTGCCTCTCAATAAGTACATTTATTTATTAGAGAGTATTTTAGCTAGACTTGGAGTCCTATTCCTTACGTCACCTCTCCTTTGTTGTTTGCATCACTTTCACTACTATTTTCTTTGGGTCCGTTTTGGTATTCAGGACCTAGTTCTGAGCATCCTTTATAGAAACCTAGTATTTTGCTCATTACATACTCAACTCCTCTTCTCTTTTCCTCCTCATTCCTAAAGTAGAATGATTTTTTATTTTCCTTCTCCATATCCGAAAGCTAGTCGTATTGCTCTATCTTATGGGGCATCTGATAACGCCTAAATTATACATGTTTTTGGCGGCGTTATTTGCATTTGTTTGATCATTTCTCGTGAAATTTTGGTACTTAATCAAGTATATTTGCTATTATAGGTTCATGGTATGTGTCGTTGAAGAATACGGAAGAAAACACAAAGAATTGAAGCTTAGACGAAGAAATAACTAAAGTTCATGATCTCCTGACACCTGTTCACTGTTTTGGCCATAACTCAGTCATACGAACTCTGTTTTAGTTGATTCAAGCCGCCACGCGAAGAGAATTCAACTTTATACAACTTTGAAAAAGGCCAAATGCTAAAGTTGCAGAAAGTGCGGCGGTTTTACCCAAAGTGCGGCCCACTTTTGAGTCTGTGGAAAAATTAAAGGCAATTAAATGCTAAGTGCATTAACACCCGATGTGCGGCGCACAAATAAGTTTGTGCGTCGTACTATGGCCACTGAAAAGCCTATAAATACTCTCCTTGGCTCCCTCATTTCACACACTCTCACCCTCAAACCCCAAATTCGTTTGGAACCATTAGAATAGGTGTTTTTGGTGATCTTGGCTTGACTAACCAAGGAACCAAACACTACTTCAAACCACCATCACCACAATCGTCTACCACCACTCTCCACCATCAATTTACAGATTTTAGTCCATCCAAGGAAGTAGCATTGAAGTGTAATTCGAATCTATAAGCGAGTGTGACAGAATTGTTCATAGTTTCTGGGTTTTACTTTGAATATAATAAAGTGTTCTTGGGAAATTCTTGTGAAATCACCATCATTTGCTCTTGGAATTTGGTATAATCTTGTTTATCCTTTGAATATGATTATTATTCAATTGTTTGAGTTTATAATGTGTTTTATTACATCTTTGATTATGGAGTAGTAATCTTATGTTTGTTTGGGCATTTTGTGATCTTGGATATGGAGCGTTTGGATATGTGTTTATTGAATCGGTAAAACATATTTTATACAAGAATATAGGCCGAAAGGGTTCTTTTATATATGTGTTTAATCATTCCACTTAATATATTGATTATAATAACTTATAAAGGCCGAAAGGATTTGTTGTTATTAATCGAAATAATCACTCGTTATATTTAAAGGCCGAAAGGATTTGTAACTTGTGATATCTTTATTCTCTATACTTATAAACACTATCCTAAATATATCATTGCCTAAAAAAACATACTTTAATCATTTGCTTGAATTGCTTTCTTTCCAACATTCGATATATGCAAGATTTGGTTAATTTGATCCGTGACAATCTTATTAACCTTAGCACCTTAATTATACTATACACGGACGGGTATACTTCCTGAGTGTTGTGTTTTTAGTAAAAATCTATTTTTCTAGTATTATAAATTTAAAGCTTGCAAAACACACATCAGAGGTCATGAGTATTAGTATTTAAGCCTAGATCCTATAGTTTCATGTATTATAAATTTAAAGTTTGGAAAACGGTATTTCTAGTATTATAAATTTAAAGTTTGGAAAACACACATCAAGTTTTTGGCGCCGCTGCCGGGGAATTGTTTAAGTTGTTATCAGTTTGTTGCTTGTTTTAGGTGCTATTTTGTTTTAAAAAATTTCTAACTCGCCGTACCGTTTTCTGGCAAACGGAACCCAAAAATCTTTCTTCTTCAGGAAGTACGCCGCACATCCTATTTGTGCGCCGATTTTCCTAAAAACCCAGGAAATACGCCATACTTTACCAAAGTACGCCGCAATTTTTGCAAGTTTTCACAAACAGAATCTTATTTCAAAAACCAAGACCAACCCCCCCCCCAATCTGCTAGTCTTAGGTCCTATAATCATTTAGAATTGTATTTTATCTGATTATATGCCTTGTGTATTTGTAATTATCTAGTTTATCATAATATTTGGAAAAAAAAACACAAAATTTCTAGAAAAGCCGGCGCACTTTTCCTACAGTACGCCGCACCTATCCAAAAAAAATCTTTTATTTTTATATATATAGTTAAGGCTAATAGGATAATATTCAAAATAAAGTAAATTATTTTCATTTTTTTTATATAATTTTTTTATTTTTCTAGATTTATATACACACACACACACACACACACACACACACACACACACACATATATATATATATATATATATAATAAATAATATAATATTATTGCTATATATAATTATATATATATATATATATATATATATATATATATATATATATGTATGTATAAATCTATAAAAATAAAAAAATTATAAAAAAATATGATAATAATTTACTTTATTCTGAATATTATCCTATTAGCCTTAATTATATATATAAAAATATCTCTATACAAAATGCTTAATGTATGTATAAATCCCCTATCTTACAGAAAACAACTTGTGAATCTAATATATAAATTAAATAAAAATTTAATAACAAGGACTTGTAAATAAAAAATGTCCCAAAAAGAATACATTCTGATCGAATCTTCAACCCAACATTCTTCCGTTAATGACTTTGTCGTTATAAATATACCTGAAGAGGATGTGGAACCCAAACAAATAATTCTCGATCCTGATGATCAGCCTATGTGGGAAAGTGCTAAGACTGTAGCACCAACTCCTAATTCTGCCATTATTCAACACAATGTTGATAACAACTTTGTTATCAACAATACTTACTTAAATATGATTTGGGAAAATAAATGCGATGGTTATCTGCGGGCCGGTCCGCATGACCACATCCGTGAATTTCTCGCAATCTGCAACATGTTCAGATACGGTGAAACGCAGAGTGAAGCCGTAAAGCTTTTAATATTTCCCTTTTCCTTGTGCGATGAAGTTAAAACCTGGTTTAACGAACTTAATGAAGAGTCTATAACATCGTGAGAACAAATGAGAAAAGCTTTTATAAACATTATTTCCACCGTCGTTATTGATTCGTTGTCAAGTATATATATATATATATATATATAACAAGGCAAATTCTTGAACAAATTACCTTTGACCAAATTAATAAGTCAAAATTCACAAAGAAAATCAATATATATATCAGAAAGTATCGAATTCTTACTTTTAAAAACGATTAAAGTTCAAAACCGGACTGAGTCGTTTCTCCCAATGAGGAATGCAATGGAGAGTCGAAAGTCGGTTTGATATTTGATGTTTGAATTCACAAGATTTTGATTGGTTTTCTAATTCTACGGGAAAAAGCAAGTTAAAGGCAAGTTAAACTAAAAACGAGGCAATTACGAATCTAAAAACGTTAACGTGATCCTAAAAACGCGACCTAAAACCTAAAACTTTAAATTTTAACCCTACAAGTGCAAATTTAATTTTCCTAAGTCCTAAATGATAAAAAAAATTAAAAAAAGAATGATATTTTTTTATTTTTTTTATTTAATATGAATTAAAAACAGTTTTAATCTAAAAAATTAATAAAAAATAGTAAACTAAATGGGAAAATTCTAGAAAAATGTAGGAAAATACTTTAAGCTATATAGAATGCAAGAAAAATAAGATTTTTGAAAAACAGCTTATAAATAAGCTGAAAATAAGCTACAAAGAGCTGATAAGCAAAAAGGGCTAAAAGGGTTCAAATAATAAATTGTGCAACATATGGCCAGATGGCTCTACTGGTGCTAATGGTTAAGAGAGTGTGTGTTAAATGCTTTGGGTGTGCAAAGGGGAGGTCACAGGTTCGAGTCATGTGGCCTTCCTTTTTGGAAAACTTTTTTTTTTCATTTTAAAAAAAAAAACTTATAGAATAAGCAAACTTAACAAAACTTAAAAAAAACTTTTTATAAAACTCTAAAATAAGCTGGGAAAAAACAAAATAAGATGACAGTTATAGTTTTTAAACTAAGTTATAAAAAAGGCAAAACTGTTTTACTTTTTAAGCACAAATAAGCAACCAAAAAGACAAATAAGCTAAAACATATAAATCCCTAAACCTAATAAGCACTTGTGAACAAAATTAAGCAAAGAAATCAAGCAGAAAATCCTTAAAAAGTAAATAAGCAAATTGGCCAATACTGTTAACCAAACAGCCAAAAGGCACTTTTCTGGCTTAATTTTAAGCTAGAAAATGGATCCTTATGGCTTAATGGCTTATAGCACTAAAAAGCTTGAACAATAAGCTATCTAAATCATCAAATAGAAAAGAGTTTGAAACAAAAATAAGCTGTTTAAAAGGCTTATGAAAATGGCTGCTTAAACAGAAGGCAACTTTTTTGGTTTTTTTTCTAAAAGAAAACTTGGCTTATGCAGTCTTAATTTTAAGCTAGTTAAAGGACTTCAAAACATAAAATAAGCTGAAATAGATCAAATATGGCCTACAAACTACTTATGCAAGAACTTTCAAAAGCTAAAACCTATTTTAGCTAACCTAAATTTGCTAAGAAATTGGGACATTTTGAAACTCTAAAATTTAAACATACATGACAGATTGCATACCAAAATCACAAAGGCAAATGCACACTTAACTAAACCCTATCCTACTGCATTCTAAACATAAAAAAAGTATGAAAACAACACTAAAAACACCTAATCAAAATCTTAAGTAAATAAGCTATATTAAAAGGGTAAAAACCCACAGACTCAAACCATGACCTCAATAAACCTTCAAAATAAGTTTTAGACTTTGAAACTCTTAAAAACTGATTTGGTTTCACTAAAAAAGGTTTGTAAAAGTTAACCATGTGACCCAAACAGTTTTCAACCAGTTTTGACCCACTTTGGTTCTTAGACCAAACACCCCTTTAAGAATTGCTTTTCCATTTTTAACATGATTTTTAAAGTTTTAAGCAAAGAGTTTTGAAAGCAGATAACAACAAAGCAAAATTAACCAATAATAAGCAAATTCCAACCACAGATAAGCACTTAAAATAAGCAAACTAAGATAAGCAGTATTAAGTCATAAACTAACAGTATTAACTTAACAACTTAACAAATGAATTTTAAACTTCAAGAAAGCATATATAAGCAACAATCATCAATAATAAGGACAAATAAGCTGAAAATAAACAATAATTAAGCAATACAATAAGCAAACAGTAGATAAGTTTAAAAATTGAAAATAAGAACTTACAAAAGCCCTTGCTCTAAACAGGGCAAAAAGTGCTTATAATAAGCTGATCTACAGCTCCTGGGGGTTTTCATCAACGATTAAGGTTGGTGGTGTCCATAAGCCCATCCAAATTTGGCTTATCATCCATTAAGCTGTGGTATTTTGAGGGGTGAAATTTTTTGGTGAATTCTATTAAGCACTTAAACTATTGAGTTACTTAATGAAATCAGTTGATATAAAAGCTTAAGTAAGAGATTATGAAGCTTATAAGGTATTTTCAACAATGAAAACAGGAAATTAAAAACTCACAATTTTTATAACTTAAAAACTCAAATTTTATTAATTCATAAAAAGGGTTACAGGAAAAGTACAATAAGCTAAAGGTTAATTAAATAAGCTGAAAAACAAACTAGATTAAACTACTTGCCTCCAAGGGCTTACAAAGAACCTATTTATACTAAAACATTTCAAGTCTTGCCCTTTGAAGTGTGTTTTCTATGTGAGGAGAGAAACAAGAGTGTGTTTTCTCATGTGTGAGGAGTATTTCCAAATTCATTCAGCATTATCTTAGGTTTTAATTTTGATTGGCTCTCAAGTTTCAAATGATCTTAACCCTTTATTTCTTGTCTTCTTCTATGGACGAATGAGGTTGTGTGGGATTGCCAACATGGCAATTGGCCCATATGATGTGGGGTTGAGGGGAGTGTGATGTTTTTGTCGTGGGGTTGCAGGGGGCAGAGGTTGAAGACACAAGAATAGTAAAAAAAGCAGGAAGAGGTGTGTTCTATTTTATTATTTGATTTGGTGATAACAGGGATAAGGGTTTGAATTTTTACAACTTTGGCCCCTCAACTTGTATGGTGATATCTCATGAACAGTCCTTGAGGTGTACATGGTATAAGGGAGTTAGCAGGAATGGCCCCTAAGGTTGGTAAGTGTGTTTGCATGGATGGTCCTTGAGGGACTAACAGACTTAACAGTCGTTTGGTTATTTGTTGTTGGGCTGTTAAGTTAGGAGTTGGGCCAGATTTTGGTTTTTTGGCCATGGATTGGTTATAGGTTATTTAGGATAGGGACTTTTAAGCCCATGGTCTTCTAATGTATTTAATGGGCTGACTCGGCCCATTATATAAGTGCGGGTTGACCCATTAAATATTTCTTCGATATCGGCTTCGGTTTTGACTTTGACTTTTCGGGTTTGACTTTTTGGCTTTGACCTTGACTTTTTGCGCTCTTTCTATTCTGTGCTCGTTTTTGTTGTTTTTGGCTTCGTTGTTGTCCTTTTCTTAGATATCCGTTACCTGCACAATACAAATGCAAAACAAACATACTTTGGGCATTTTTATGTCCGTTTTTGGTCATTTAAGCTCGTTTTTGAAGGTCAAAGGTATGTGTATTTAAACACATACCAGTTATATAGCCGTCTTTTACTTGAAATAAGAAGTTTCTCTCAACTCGTATGTGAAAGTATAACCGACGCTTGGTTACGACTTAAGAACATGCTTCGGAAATGCCATGGGCACAATCTGACCAAATGAGCTATTATTCAAATATTCTATCACGGTCTAGACGAACCCACTTAAGGAATCTTGGATGAAACTGCCAGAGGAATCTTCCTCTACAAAAGTCCAAATCAAGCTTTTCAATTTCTCGAAGACATAGTCCTTTTCAAACTTGAGTGGCCCATTAAATCTAAAACCAAACATCATCAAAAATCTGTTGCTTTCGCCGATGGAAGTAATAGTGATGACGATAATTCTTGATTACTAGAAAAATTAGAAGCTCTAACTATAAAAATGGATTCTCAATTCCAGAGCCTAAAAGAAGAATTACAAGATATGCGTAACAAAAATTATGAGCTTAGAGACAACCACGCCTCTAAAAACCACATGAACAATGACATGCCGATGTGTGAACCTCATGAAGCCAATTACATCTAATCTGGAGGTTATCATAACCGAAATTCTCATGATTTTTTTCTCGTCAATCCCATCATGTTCCTAATGATTCCAAGAAATCGCTCACGGAATTAAACAATGATGTGAAAAATGATCTCGAAGATTTCAAAAGACGTATCTGTAGCATGAGAACTCTTCATTAGAAACTTTTTGCCAGAGATGATGGTAAAACCACCGGTGTTTTACCTAACAAAGAGTCTAAAATAGTCAACCAAGAACCTCAATCTAAAACTGATTTTGAAAAATCAATCACAAAATTCTTGGATGGTCAAAGAGTTGCAATATGTTTTTTAAAAACAATGTTAACGATATGATTTTAAAGATGAAACAAAATGAAAAGAATTTCCAAACTAAAATTAAAAAAATGGAAAGAAAAATAGATGAGTGGTCGAAATCTTAAAACATCTCTTCAGAACAAACCGATAGGACTAACCTACCTCCTCCTCAAGCTCACACCGAGCAAGTGAATGCTGAATTCATCAAGAGGGGAAAGTCTGATGATTCTCTGAAAATTCAAACACTTCCTCCTATCATCGTTAAAGATAAACCAATTAGGACATCGAAAGGAAACTATCACATGGTTAAAACAAATGAATATCCATTTTGTGAGTACATACCAAAGACTCCATACCCTCAACACTTAAATGTGGATCATTCCCACTTGAACCGTATTGTCAAGGTATCCTGAATCAAGTTGAGTATAACAAAAAGAATAGTAGTAGTAGTAATAGTAAATAATAATAAACCTATAAGGTACTAATATATATATATATATATATATATATATATATATATATATATATATATATAACAAAAAAATTGCAGTTTAATAAGTTTGATGTGCATGGGCCCGTGTGTTTCTCACTCGATTTCTACATCCAAAAAGAATGTTTCGAACTTTGTGGGTGTGTTCGCTGGAAACCCTCACGAGACTATAACTCGTCCACTCGGGACACCAAGGGGTTTAAAGGCTTGTTTCATACGTTAAATGCAACCGTGGTTCCTATGAAAGTACGCTTTTGTATTTAATATTTTTCTTATAGTTGTGTCTATTTTGCATATTAAATATAACAGGTGGAGCTTGGATTGGTGGTTGGCATTTTACATTTGGTTACTTATATAATTGGAGTATTATATTACATGTGGTAGAATACACATGCTTGGCGTCTTGTTTTGCGCCATATCCATCAAAATTCAACCAAGAACTTAAGAACCCCGGGAAGTACCGTTTTCCCTTAATTTTCCCTATTTTCTATATTTATCAGTTCTCACATTGAGGGTAATGTTCAACTTAAGTGTGGAGGGGTAGCAAATAGGAAAAATTAATCATGTCCCTCCATGTTTTCCCTGCATAATTTTTGTAACTTTCAACTGATATTTTCTAGAAAATTTAAAAAAATTAAAAATTTATATATTTCTTTTCCAAAACTTAAAAAATGCATACTCTTAGTAAGGCAAATCCAACTGGATTGACATTTTAACTAGCACAAAATCAACCCACTTAAATTGTAAGGATTTAGAACATAAGGAATTCGGGTATCCATCTTTGATGCCCAAGATAATTTTTGCCTTTAGCTTGTTCGAGTTAGGGTTGAATGTAGTCATATGTGTCTATTCTGTCATTACGGATGTGTACATATGGTCTTTGTCGCCTTTTCTAGAACATTGGTAATGGTATAAAGTTATATGAGTGGGCCGATAATTTAGTAGCTCCAGAACTTGTGCTTGATCATCATTTACTAGACCGCAGTGTTAATTTATAGACAAAGTCGTATGATAAGAGGTGAAATAAATCCCTATGTAATCATGTATCTGCAGCACTCGCTTTTAGTGTTGAGATCCCCAAAGTATCCCAAGAGCAAGAACAATATGCTCGATGAAGAAGAAGTTTTATGCTAGCCTTAGTTATCGCAATATCTAGAATGAAAAGAAATCTTCAAAGAAAATAAAAAGAGAAAAGAAAGAGGAAAGAAATAAAGTTCAAAAGTATAAGGCAAAGTTCTAACACATGGAATCAAGTATTTGCTATTCACCTTCATCATTATCACGTTTTGCCTCTTTGAGATTTTTGTCTAGGTGCTCACGCCGCAACGGGCATGTTTATGTGTCTAGTACAAGCATATGGTAGCGACCTAGATTATGTCTATGCAATTGAGTGACTTCAAAAATATAAAAAACTTTATCTGAGTGACTTGTGCGAATTCAAAAACAAACACTTTCCCTATGTGAGGTGTTCTGTTATATGTCTATGCCAAAAAAGTTTTAAAACTGGTAAACACTTGTTAAATCCAAATTTCTCCACGTCATGATAAATGATCTTGTTTTCTTGCTTTAATTGCTTGAGGGCAAGCAATAGCTAAGTATGGAGGGATTTGATAACGCCTAAATTATACATGTTTTTGGCGGCGTTATTTGCATTTATTTGATCATTTCTCATGAACTTTCGGTACTTAATCAAGTATATTTGATATTATAGGTTCATGGTATGTGACGTAGAAGAATACGGAAGAAAACACGAAGAATTGAAGCTTAGACGAAGAAATAACTAAAGTTCATGATCTCCCGACACCTGTTTACTGTTTTGGCCATAACTCGGTCATACGAACTCCGTTTTAGTTGATTCAAGCAGCCACGGGAAGAGAATTCAATTTTATACAACCTTGAAAAAGGCCAAGTTCTAAAGTTGCAAATAGTGCGGTGGTTTTACCCAAAGTGCGGCCACTTTTGAGTTTAAGGGAAAATTAAAGGCAATTAAATGCTAAGTGCATTAACACCTAATATGCGGCACACAAATAAGTTTGTGCAGCGTACTTTGGCCCCTGGAAAGCCTATAAATACCCTTCTTGGCTCCCTCATTTCACACACTCTCACCCTCAAACCCTCAATTCGTTTAGAACCATTCGAATAGGTGTTTTTGGTGATCTTGGCTTGACTAACCAAGGAACCAAACACTCCTTCAAACCACCATCACCACCATCATCTACCACCACTCTCAACCATTAATTTCCAGATTTTAATCCATCTAAGGAAGTTGCATTGAAGTGTAATTCGAATCTATAAGCGAGTGTGACAGAATTGTTCATAGTTTCTGGGTTTTACTTTGAATATAATAAAGTGTTCTTGGGAAATTCTTGTGAAATCACCATCATTTGCTCTTGGAATTTGGTATAATCTTGTTTATCCTTTGAATATGATTATTATTGAATTGTTTGAGTTCATAATGTGTTTTATTACTTATTTGATTATGGAGTAGTAATCTTATGTTTGTTTGGGCATTTTGTGATCTTGGATATGGAGCGTTTCCATACGTGTTTATTGAATTGGTAAAACGTATTTTATACAATAATATAGGATGAAAGGGTTCTTTTATATATGTGTTTAATCATTCCACTTAATATATTAGTTATAATAACTTATAAAGTCCAAAAGGATTTGTTGTTATTAATCGATATAATCACTCGTTATATTTAAAGGCCGAAAGGATTTGTAACTTGTGATATCTTTATTCTCTAAACTTATAAACACTATCCTAAACATATCATTGTCTTAGTGATCATTGCCTAAACAAACATACTTTAATCATTTGCTTGAATTGCTTTCTTTCCAACATTCGATATATGCAAGATTTGGTTAATTTGATCCTTGACAATCTTATTAACCTTAACACCTTAATTACAAACTGTGAAAACTTCAATTCCCGTGGAATGACTTGGACTTACCTAATCCTATATTACACTCAAATAGGGTATACTTGCTCGAATGTTGTGTTTTTAGTAAAAAATTAGTATTTCTAGTTATTATAAATTTAGAGCTTGGAAAACACACATCAGCATCTTATAGGCAATTTCCTCATTTTCATTTGTGAACTTCACTACTCCTAATGATAAATCATAAGTCATGTTGGAGAGTTCAACAAAAGGTTTTCCTAATACAACCAGTGACATCCTAGGATCTCTAACCGAACTAATATCCTCTACAATCATGAAATCCGAGGCATATGTAAAATTCCCTACGAAGATAGGCATTCCTCTAATACTTCCCGTGAAGTTTCTAATTCTACTAGGACTCTTAGAATCTTTCCTAGGTTTGAGCGGGTTTGTCATTATCCAATTATAGAGGGTTCTAGTCATTATGTTTAGGGGAGAATCTAGGTCAATGTAAGCTCTCCTAACGTGTACGTGCCCTATGCTGCATGGTATCTTAAGGTTTAAGGCGTTTCCTCCTACAATGATATGGTCACTCAAGATCATAGATGGAATTGGGGCACTCATTAAACACTTATGATATGCTAATTCGCTTCTAGTTGGAAATTTATCAAAGTGATGTCCCCCAAATCCTTCCTCTCCTAAGACATCATCATCTTCATCCAACTCTTCTTTACTAGGGCAGTCATTATTCTTAATTAGTTCGACGAGCATCACATTACTATATTTTTCTTTCATACAAACAACTCTAGGGCAATGCGATAAGGAAATTAAATTCAATGATTCAAAAATTGAGTTAAGTTTAAGAACTTTTTTGACCAAGATTGAGGTTGGAACCTCGGGTGGTGGTGGTGAATTTGTGTTATCCATTTTGAAAATTTGATTTAAGAACAAAATTACGAACAAGAACAGAAAGAAAAGATAGACTACAAAAAAGCTACTAACATGAAATTAAAATCTCACTTGAAAGGATTCAAGCGAGTAGACCTAAGCTGCATAAAATCCAAAACCTATAATATTCCCCGGTAGCGACGCCAAAAACTTTGATGAGGGTTATGAAACTCCCAATAAGTTTTACTACTTCTAGGCAGTGTACCTAACTATTGTAGTGTAGTATAGGCAAGACACGGGGGTTGTTATCGTTCTCTAGGAGAATTACGTGTGAAGGTTCGAACTAAATGTAACTAAGGTCTACAAGTTGAAAGAAGAATATTTTTGTATTTTTATATTTTATGAAAGCAATTTAAATCTCAAGTTTGAAGGGGGTTTATTTTAAATAATTATCTAATAATTAAACTAATCTAATGTGGAGAATTCTTATGATAAAACATAAGTGTTTACTTAATCATGCATGATTCTTAGTATGCTTCTCCTAACTCTATTGCCTTGTCACACTTGTGATGTATATGTAAGTATTTACGAGAAGCATGACGAATTACACAAAAACGCCGTCTACGTGATAACTTGAAATGCACAAGTAAGGTATAAGTGCTGAGATAAATAAATATCATATAAACAAATATAAACGCAGCGGAACATGCACCTATCAACGGATCCATAGAGTCATATGATCAATCAAATAAAAACAACAAGAGTAATACCTTTGTAGCGTAATTGGTAGAAACAAATGGTGACC
>BQNB010040732.1:25276-47212 GCA_026074375.1 Tanacetum coccineum
ACCAATAATAGTTATATAAATCATCTTATAACAGAAAAACCATAAAAACGTCATACATGTAACCCATTACCTTCATGATCGAAACGATTTTATGAAATACACCAAAAACGCTAATGGCCTGAGGGGTGAATCCTACATGACCCATAACAACAATCCATTTATTCCTCCTTTTTCCATTACCATGATTGCTCCGTCAACCACCTGCTCATAACCAAGAAATCTATATTATATACTTATTACAACTATCAGACCTCGTAGTTTTTTAATCATAAGTTATGTCATGTTTATAACAAATTCTAGTGTCTCCCTAATACTCAAAGCTCTCGGCTTCCTACCATAGACCACATTCGTCATCCTAGCCTTACAACCAAATGAGATCACTGTTTTTTACCTCCACACACATCCATTTTTGAACAGCCAGAAACATACCTTCATAAAAAATAAACAATAAGGATAATTAAACTTTCATCTCTTTAACTGATAAACTAAAACAAAAAAATTATGCCAAACATGAACTTTTAACTAATACCCTTCAGAGGAGATTTATTAAACAAATTAATGCAAAATATGATAGTTTCTTATATAATCTTTTGATATTTATCTCTGCGTTATACAATGCAACTAATACCTTTTTACAGAATTGTTGTTAACTTATACGACAGCTAGATAATGAGCCTTTTCATCTCCCTTCTCGTAATCAAGAAGTTCTTCTTTGTAAGCATCGTCATCCTTAATCTTAGTTTCACCCATTTCTATCACTCCAAATAGATCTTATTACGGGTTCGTTCAGCATCTCGAGTCGTTTCGGAGCTTCTGGATAGTCCACATACTATAAGAAGCCGATCCTACAATACGTTACATCTACGAAGATCTGAACACGCAAAACTACTTGAATAACTATAAAAATAATAATATTTATAGTTTACCTCATTTTCGTTGTCCGCTTAACTTTGCTCCCTTAATCCTAGTGAATCACTCCCCTCTTTTCGTCTCAATTGTCACAGCTTCCAACGGTTCAATAATTAGATCCCTATAAAGATTTCAACATAAGAGATTTATATGTTAGATGATCAAACCTGAGATCCTTTTCATAATCCATTGCTTAAACTGTTACTCAGGACATAGCTCCAATATCTTGCCAAATCTAATCTTTAATTGAAATTGACACATTGAACAGGGGAACCAAAAAGAATACCTCTGCTTTCTTCATTGCGTCTGCGGCTTCAGGTGCCGATGTTCTTAATGGTCCCTCACAACACTCCCTTTACACCGTGAAAACTGATCATCCAACAAAAAAATCAAGATATAAGAAATATTATGAAAAAAATGTATAGCAGAGGGAAAACGCTAAAAATGAAAACGATTGAAATTGCTTTAAAAATGAGTAGATAAAGTACTGTATTCTCGCAACATAATCCTACAATATTTTAAAGGAAACAAAGGTAAATGTGTTACCTTAATGTGCCTTGTTTGTCACAATCCGGGTCGAGGAGGGGAATGCATAATTGGAACGGTAGCTAAACCGTTAGTTTTCGAAACACCTTCTTACCTGCAAGCAAAAATAAATAAATTAATTATCAGATTTGTTGTACCACTCTAAATACTTGTTAATACACAAAAATAAACCTCCGTAAATGACTGAAAAGTAAAAGCAAAGAACTTTCCTTAAAAATGTGGTAATACCATTCTCGCAAATGACCGAGAAACAATCCTTTCCAAGAACCTGAAATAAGTTTTTTTAAAATAGTTGCTCTGAATAACGATTTTTAAGTTTTTTTTGAAATAAGCAGTTTGAATAAGCGGCTGATGTCAATCTTAACATAAATACACGACACAAAAAGTTATCTAATACCCACAATCAAGTTATACCTGGCCCCGTAACAACGTGGGTCAAAAAAGAACTAACCGACCATGGTCTGTGCATTCATGAGCAGCCGATAATAATACCTTATCGTTGATTAAAAATCTAAAACAATATACTTTGAAGTTTAAATCTTATGCATTGAAAAGGCTTTAGCTGATTTTCAACTTGCTCTCTTATAAATGTTTTTATTTTACCAGTTTGAAATACAAACACAGCCCAAATCAACCCATTAATAAGTAAATGCATCAGAAAAGTATTATATCATATTACACACATGAGTAGGACAGTCTAAAAATGAAATAAGCAAGTACGCACTTAGAAGCTGTTTGTGTAAGCTGATCTTTTGAGGTTAAACTTATGCTGAATGAGTAGCTTATGGGTTTAT
This sequence comes from Tanacetum coccineum, assembly GCA_026074375.1. NCBI lineage: Eukaryota > Viridiplantae > Streptophyta > Magnoliopsida > Asterales > Asteraceae > Tanacetum > Tanacetum coccineum. The sequence goes on from BQNB010040732.1 coordinate 27,526, forward strand.
GGTGATGAAGGATAACCTCGTGTCCCAAACTTATATACACAGTTTAGGGGGTGTTTGTTTTGGCTCATATAGCCGGCTTATGACTTATTTGGTTTTCGGCTTATGTTTCATAAGTCCACTTTTTGTGGCTGATTTTGTAACTTCTCGGCTTATATAAGTTGATTATGACATAATGAATTTATGTAAGCCGAAAAGTTTCAGAATAAGCCACAAAAAGTGAGCTTATAAAGCATAAGCCTAAACTCAATGAAGCCATAAGCCTACTATATAAGCCGAAACAAACAGCCCCTAAAACGGGCTCATTTGTGCTCATAAGCTACGACAAACACCCTTGTAATTACGTATCCCAAACACGGTGCAAAAAACCGACAACATAACTTTTTAAACAAACACTACATTTATAACATCCAACACATATAAAAATCGAATCTTCAATTACAAATAAACGAAAACTTACCAAAATTCATGTGTCAAATCTTGTTTAATCAGAATTAATTGGCTCACATATGATGAAATAAGGAGTTAACCACTTTGACAAATCATGTTATACCATCGAAAAGCTTAAAATAAAAGAATACTCAAAATTAATAAATTAATTAGGGTTAATAAACTTATAATTTGATTTAGGGAAATGTTCGTTGTGTGTGTGTTTTTGATTTAGGGAGATGTTCGTTGTGTGTGTGTTTTTAGATGTAGATTATGAAAAAAGTGTGTGTAGGTGTGAGGAAGAAGACGTACGGAGTGGGGGAGAAAAACAGATAGCTGTGGGAGAAAGAGACACGTGTGGGATACGTGTTGCAATAAGGAAAAAAAAAGTAAACCGGGTCAACCCGTCGGAACCCGCCGGAACCTGTCAAACCCGCTGAAAACAGCCGGGTCGGGTCGGTTTGCATTTAATGCATTTATGACAAGCATTGGGAGGATAATCATGGCCTTTGATATATAAGTATAATAATACTAATAAAATAATAAATAAGAATATTAATAAATAATAATAATAATACTAATAATATTAATATTAATAAATAATAAATAATAATAATAATCAATAATAATAATAATAATAATATTTATTATTAAATAAATAAATAATAATAATCACGATTTAAAGTATAAAATTCTGAATTACAACGTAATTCAAAACTTTCCATCCAACTTTCTATGTAATATGAATTCCCTCCCTTGATGTAATTGTAATGTCTGAATTACAATTACAACTCAAACCAAACAACCTACGTAATGTAATCTGAATTACAATTCTCTCTATTTTGCGAACCAAACAGCCTACGTAATGTAATCTAAATTACAATTACATCCAATTATAACAGATTATCGCGGACCAAAGGCCCCTTAATAACCACAAGAAATCACAATACGACAACATGATAATATGAGCTACAACCCAAAAAAAGCCCAACCACATAAGTAAACACGTCCTTGCATTGATGACCTAGTTGATTGCTCGAGTTTTTCGATACATACAAACCATTTAACCAATCTCATATTCTCATTGTTCACTATAATGTTACATACTCTATAAAAATTACTTAAGGTATCATATTTTATTCCATTGCAAAGTATCATAAAGTTACACATACTATTGTTTCAAAATCAACAGTGATACAAGTATAGAAATCGTTTAAGAATTTAGACTGATCTTGTTGCATTAACTAATTTGAGCAACAATAGATTTAATCTAAAAACTATAATAAAGTATGGAATTTATAACTGTTTAGCTGGCTCATGTGTTTGGTTTAAGTGCAGGGTATCATTCATGCACTTATTTGTTTTAATCAGTTGTGTTGTGTGACTTATGTTTTGTGTTGTTTAGTAGGTTGCCGTGTCTTCAAGGGCTAAAGTGGAAATATTGGGCCTATATAAGACCTCATCCCCAGCTCCAGGGTTTACCTATTCATCGATATTATCTCATCTCTCTCAAATCTATATCAATCTTTTTGTCTTGTTTAAGTTTGTATTCAAGATCATCTTGATCATAAGTCTGGTATATTAAGAGTGTTTCTGAGTGTTGTAGTAAGGTTTTATTTGTAATCTGATCCTGTATTGTTTAGTGTTGCACTCGTTTGAAGACAACACATATTTCTTTGTAATTTTTAGTGAGCACGCGTTTTGTGGACTCATCGTTTATAGTTTTGATTCAATAACAATATCACCAAGGGGTGGTTGGTTGGGTGATAATCAGAGGTGTTTGTGATTGTTTTCTATAGTTTTTATATGGTATCAGAGCAGCAATCACCTAGATTGTTGTTCTTGATCGATTGATAAAATTAGGGTTTCTGGATTAATTGGGGGTTTCTTGATTCTCAAGGCTGGTGCTATTTCTGGTGGTTGGATTTTGGTTATCGATCATTAATTGCTTCAATTGGTAAATTAGGGTTTTTTCTTGAAACCCTTATTTTTCCTGATTTGGGTTTTTTTTATCTCTGGTGATTCTTGGCTTAATCTTGGGTCTTCTTTCTCCTCTTGACTAAGTGAATCAAGAAGGGGGAGTTTTGTCTTTCGCTGCTGGTTTGATTGTTGTTGCAGGCTCTGTAACACCTCTCTCACCCTTATTCTTTAAGTTTCAATTGTTGTTTAATCTGTTTTTTGCTTTCTTAATTATATTAGTCAATTATCTGCCCTTGACCTACCACCTTGAGTGGCAAGGAAGCCTGGGAACTTCTGATTGATTGAGTGTTTGTTGGTTTGTCTGGTTTATTTGTGTTTTGTCTGGTTTATTTGATTAATTGGTTATTATGGCTATTGGTGATGCTCCTGGATCTATTGATTTAATTAATAATCTTGATGCTGATAATCCTTTGTATTTGTGGTTTAATGATAATACTGGTCTTGCTATTGTTAAGGTGAAACTTATTGGTGTTGAAAACTATAAATGTGGGCTACTGCCATGAAAATTGCTTTAAAAGGGAAAAATAAGATGGTTTTATTGATGGTACTTGTGTTAAACAAGAGACTAGTGTTGTTCTTTCTCAGTAACAGGAAAGGTGCAATGCTATTATTTTATGATGGATTCTTGGGTCTTTATCTCAAGAGTTGTATGTTGGTCAAGTATATTCTAAAATTGCTTCTGAAGTTTGGGATGAATTAAAAGAAACTTATGATAAAATGGATGGGTCTGTTGTTTTTAATCTAATGCATAAAATTAATAATATGAAACAAGGAGACTTATATGTTTCTGACTATTATCATAAGCTTAACTCTTTATGGAGAGAATTTGATATTTTAACCATTTTACCTGCTTGTATTTATAAGGGAAGAATTGCTTGTACTTATGATGCTAAGTCTGGGAGTGTTAAGCACACTCAACATATGGATTAATGTAGTACTTATGGGTCTTAATGATGTATATAAAACCAATCAGGAGTCTGATTTTGGCCAAAGATCTTTGCCTAATGTGAAGGATGCTTTCTATGTTGTTTCCAGGGAAGAATCCCACAGGGGTCTTCATCCTGGTGGTTCTGGTTCTAATAAGTCTCAACCTGCTGCTTTTGATGCTAAGACCAATAATAACCCTAACAATTTTAATAAGAAGGTCAACATTAATAATAACAATAAAAGTGTTAATAGAGGACCTAATCCTAATCTTACATGTACTAATTCTAGGCTTATTGGTCATACTGTGGGAAGATGTTATGAGATTATTGGGTATCCTGCTGGTTTTAAAAGAATCAAAGTTGTTCTTAAACCAACTTGGTAATAATATAAGATGGTTATGACTAATGGTGAAAGTTAATCAATATGTTCATGGTACTTCTGGTTCTCTATCTTCTCTTTTTACCCATGAACAGATGATGAAACTTCTTAGTCTTATCAATGAGAATCCATCTCCCGCTGCTAATATGTCAGGTATAAAATCATTTTTTTCCAGAAATAATATATCTTTTAAGTTGCATAGTTTTTATAATAATACTGTTTTCTTTAATCTGAATATTGAAAAAAAATATTATATGCTAGGTCTAAATTTGAAATGTTTAACATAACCTTGGGTTGGATTATTGATTCCGGTGCTAATCAGCATATGACTGATTCCACTAAAGATATGTTTAATATTGTTAACATATCTAATCTTATGCTTACTGTTGGTCATCCCAATGGTTCTCTTGCTAAGATTACTGCCATTGGCAGTCTTAGATTAACCAGCGGTATTGTTCTATTTGATGTGCTTGTTATTCCTAAGTATAGTATTAGTCTGCTATTTGTAAATAAAATGATTAACAGTAAGTTCTTTGTTGGTGTTGATGAGCATAAATGTTATATTCAGGATTTGAGTCTAGGAAAAATTATAGGGACTGGTAGTGAGTCTGGTGGCCTCTACTTGTTTGATACATATAAGTTTGGTAAGTGTATTAATGCTAGTAGTAATTCTGTGTTTGTTTGTCATGTTTCTAATGAGTTATGGCACTGCAGACTTGGTCATCATGCTGATCAAGTTCTGTCTATTTTGGGTACAAAACTGGGTTTTTCTAAAAATAATCAAAGATCTGCTTGTGACATCTGTCATAAGGCTAAACAGACTAGAGAACCTTTTCCTTTAAGTGATCATAAGTCTAAATTTGTTGATGATATGGTTCATTGTGATGTTTGGGGGTCCTTACAGGGTTGTTAGTAAGGATGGGTTCAGATTTTTCCTCACTATTGTTGATGACTTTAGCAGAGCTATGTGGGTTTATCTACTTAAGTTTAAAGCAGAAGTTAGGGAATATATTGAAAACTTTATAAAACTTATTTTTACTCAATTTGGTAAAAAAAAATTAAGATTGTAAGGTCTGATAATGAAACTGAGTTTGTAAATAATAAGTTTTCTGGTCTGTTTAATGATTTGGGTATTATTCATCAAACTTCTTGTGCCTATACTCCTCAGCAAAATGACATTGCTTGCCCTCCTCAGTCTTTTCTGGTGTTTCCCCTTATTTTCTAGTTTATGGTAAGGACTCAGGTCTCTCTCATGTCAGGTCTTTTGGATGTTTGTGTTACTCAACTATTTTAAATAATAATGATAAGTTTGGTGCAAGGTCTGAAAAGTATGTGTTAATTGGTTTTCCTAGTATAAAAATGGCTTATAAATTGTATGATCTTGATACCAAAAGTGTTTTTTTATTTTAGAGATGTAAAATTATATGAAAATGTCTTTCCTTTCAAAATGAAATTCTCAAGTGAGTTTATAAGGTCTGATAAAAATGTTGATCATTTGAGTGGTTTAAATGAGTCCGAGGAACACAGTCTAAACTTTTTTTATGTCTAAAGGTCTAAAAGTCCCTATGATGAAGAGGGGGGACACTTCTAATAAGGATGGTAACATTGCAGTGACTTCTGATGACTATAATAACATAGTTGAGGATGAAGTTGCTGATATTGAAACCCAAATAGAAGAGAATGTCACCTCTGAGGGCAATGGTCAAACGAATCAAAATGGCGAGGGTCCTTCCAATGTTTTAGGAACATCACCTGTTCTGAGGAGGTCAACAAGGCAAAAAGTTATGCCAATTAAGTATAATGACTATGTTGTTAGTAGTCATGCTAAATATGGTCTTGAAAAATATGTATCTTATGCTAATCTATTTAGAAGGAATTTCTGTTTTTCCACTACCTTAAATAAGTCTATTGAGCCTAAGTCATTTCAAGAGGCTTCTCAAAATCCTAAGTGGATTGAGGCCATGAATCTTGAGATGGAAGCTTTACATAAAAATAATACTTATATTCTTACTGATCTTCCTCCTGGATGAAAAGCTATAGGATGTAAGTGGATTTAGAAAATTAAGTATAAATCCTCTGGTGAAATTGATAGATATAAGGCTAGACTTATGGCTAAAGGATTTAGTCAAAGAGAGGGTATTGACTATGAAGAGACTTTTAGTCCTATTGTTAAGATGGTCACTGTTAGGTGCTTAATTTCTCTATCTGTTCAAAATAACTGGCCTTTATATCAACTAGATGTGAATAATGCTTTCTTATATGGGGATTTAAAAGAAGAAGTCTATATGCAGTTACCTCCTGGGTATTATGATAAAAATGAAACCAAAGTTTGCAAGTTAGTTAAGTCCTTGTATGAACTTAAGCAAGCTTCTAGACAATAGAATGAAAAACTAACTAAAGCTCTTATTGAAAATGGTTATATTCAAGTAAAAATGACTATTCTTTGCATGTTAAAATTAAGAATGATATCTTCATTGCTATTCTGGTTTATGTGGATGATATTGTGATTACTGAAAATAATGAATATGAAATTGGTAAGTTCAATAAATTTTTGAGCTCAAAATTTATGATTAAGGATCTTGGTTTGTTAAAGTATTTCCTAGGTATTGAAGTTTTGGAAAATAAAAATGGTTTGTGTTTATCCCAAAGAAAGTATTGTCTTGAGTTGTTAAGTGAGTATGGTCTTTTAGCTTGTAAGCCTGCTGCTACTCCTTTGCAGCAAAATGTTGTTCTTAGTTTTGAAGAATCTAAAAATGATAAGTTTTTACCTAGTATGACTAAATATCATAAAATTGTTGGCAAACTTATATATTTGTCTATTACAAGACATGATATTTCATATGTTGTGCATTGCCTGAGTCATCATATGCATGTCCCTCTTCAATCTCACTTTACTGCTGTCTTAAGAGTTCTTAGATATCTTAAGAATACTCCTGGTACTACTTTCAGTTTTATAAAGGGAAAAGTTTTAATCTGCATGCCTATTTTGATGCAGATTGGGCAAAATGCCCTAAAACTAGAAAATTTGTTTCTGGTTTTTGTTTATACTTGTGTAATAATCTGGTTTCTTGGAAAAGTAAGAAGCAAGCAACTATTTCTAGGTCCTCTGCAGAATTTGAGTATAGATGTCTTGCATCTACTACTTGTGAGCTTATTTGGGTTATTAAAATCCTTAAAGACCTAGAGGTGGATGGTTTGCTTTCTACCAATCTTTATTGTGATAGCAGTTCAGCTATATCTATTGCTAGAAATCCAGTCTTTCATTAAAAGACTAAGCATTTTGAAATTGATCTTCATTTAGTAAGAGAAAAAGTTACTTCTGGTATGATTAAGATTTTAAAGGTAGCTTCTGCTAATAATGTTGCTGATATTTTTACTAAAGGGCTGAGTGTTGCTCAGCATGCTGAGTTTTATAAGAAACTCAGGCTTGTTGATATGTTTAAGCCTTGAGTTTTGAGAGGCATGAGCCTGAGAGGGGGTGTTGGATTTATAGCCTGTTTGCAGGCTCATGTGTTGGTTCTTAAGTGCAGGGGTCATTCCTTTACTTTTGTTTAACAGTTTGGTGTTGGTTTTAGGTTTTGTGTTGTTTAGCAGGTTGCCGTGTCTTCAAGGGCTGAAGTGGAATTTATTCTAGGCCTATATAAAAATACATCATCCCCAGTCTTTGGTTTACCTATCATCGTAGTTTATCATCTCTCTCTCAATCTATATCAATCTTCTTATGTTTGTTTAAGTTTGTATTTAAGAATCATCTTGATCTTAAGTTCTGGTATAATTGACAGTGTTTTGAGTGTTGTTGTGATGTTTTCTTTGTAATCTGTTATGTTATGTTTCGTGTATTGCACTCGTATTTTAAGGACAACACATATTTCTTTGTAATTGTTGGTGAGCACACGTTTTGTGGACTCATCGTTTATAGTTTTGATTCAATAATAATATCACAAAGGGGTGGTTGGTTGGGTGATAATTAGAGGTGTTTATGATTGTTTTCTATAGTTTTTACATATAGTAAATGGTGACACAAACTTTAAATTATTAAATGAAATTATCATATTTACATTTTTGTTGACAATAATAGTTTTTTAAATTGATGACATGTATCAAATTTATCATTGTTTTATAATTCACGATTATGTTGAAACAAAAAGAGTAATGAATTATAAATGCACACATTTTCGATAAAAAAACGATGTCGTTTTTATGGTGGGCTCCTGCCGTTTTTTGGGATCTCGGTTGGTAGCCCAATAAGGATAGGCTAGACCGTATGTTTTTTTTAATAACAATGTGTCTCACACACACATAACACAGAAAAAAAGATAATTCACGTCAAGTTTTTATTGTTCACAACTTTTTTACATTCATCGGCAAAAAAATAAGATATCAAACCGTCCCCAAAAAAGAAAATATTAAAAATTAGCCCCGTCATAACGCATCGCCCAAAGAAAAACCCACGAAACGTAAAAAAAATTATTTGAGGAAAAAATTAGCCCCGCCGCAACGCGCGGGTTCTTTTGCTTGTTTTCGATCAAAAACGATGCCGTTTTTATGGTGGGCTCCTGCCGTTTTTTGGGATCTCGGTTGGTAGCCCAATAAGGATAGGCCAGACCGTATGTTTTTTTAATAACAATGTGTCTCACACACACATAACACAGACACACTAACGCTGGAACCTTCCTGAACGCATACACAGATTATCAAGCCATGGTGGGTTTTAATTTTTGGGGGTTTTCTTTTGTGCCTAAATATTGAATTGGATTTAATCATGGTGCAACAGTTACAATTTCAGTTTTGGAGTTTATACAAGACATATGGTTTCAAGTTGTGGGGTTTTTTGTCCCGGAAGCTTGCTTATGCTTATGGTGGATATATGTCCAGTTATACAACGGTTAGGGTTTCAATTTTGTTGAGGTATTTTTTTAATTTTTTTTAGATTTGGTTGAATTATGTTTAATTCAAAGTGTTGGAACATAGGTCAGTGCTTATGTTGCTGCAAATAAGTGCCACTATAAATTTCAACGGTTTTTTTGGACATCGTATCATTTGATTTTCAATATTGGGAGTCTCATAGATATGGTTCCGGTTGTTACCGAAGTGTTACGGCTGTGGTGATGAAAGGGGAGGATGCACCTTTGGAGTGTGCGGGGAGGCTGTTTTACGGGTTCCAATATCATTGTCAGGTATAAGATTTGTGAGTTTGGTTTTGGTTTTAAAGTACGGTACTTTGTGCGAAAATGTTATTTTGCGTGCAGGATTTTTTGCTTATGTATTTGATATGGGTTGTTTTGATGGGGTTCTAATTGCGTATGATATAGTCTGATTTTTTTGTCACCTTATATGTTTCTCTGCTTATTCATAAGTGCTCATAAGCTCTAAAGTTAAGGTTTTAAGTTGAGTTCTTAATGTTTTGTAACAATGCTTAGGTATAAATTTAAGGTTTTAATTTGACTTACAGCTATGTCGAACAGGACTTTTGACCCTGAAGGGCAACACATATTCTGCAGTTGCTGTTGCCATGTAGGATGCGGAATACATGAAAAATGATTAAGAGTTCATATAATTCAAGAGTCGGATTTTAATAACCAAGGTCAGTCTTATACCACTTTGATGTTTTACGTCATACGTAGATAATATGATGTTTAATAAATGAGAATTATAAATCAAAACTGAATGCTGCTTTCATGTGTTTTTATCGGCATATTGGTTTTAATGATATCCGAAGAAGTCGATAAGTTCATAAAATGGAAAAACTTAGTTATGTTAAGATGCATTAGTTGTTTGAGTGCAGGTGTAAAAATCAAGTGAAATGAGTGCGGAAAGAGGTCATCATTAACAATATTGATTGGCAAAGCATGGTAGACCAAAACCAAAAAAAAGATGTTACACGTCGCATGCAAATAAGCAGCAGGAGCGTTGATTGTGTGAAGGTGTGTTAAGTTGTGAGTTCGCATGTGTATGGATACTTGCTTTATAAGTATGTTACCGCCCATGTAAGATGCCAATTATGTACACTTTGTTGTTGTATTTTGATAATAGGTATCCGTAGGAAGCAACAAGTAACAAAGTGGTTCCAGCTCTCATGGGAATATCGACCGTATAAACTCAGTAAAGGTAAATTTTCTCTTTCATTAATTTGTGGAACCGCCACGTTAGTGATTACTTAGATTATACTCATTGATAGCAGTTTCCTATTATAGCACATGCTGCTGAAACCCTGGAAAGGGGATGTTCTATGCGGTTGAGAAGATAACAGCTTTGGCAAGGCCAACAGGCACAAGAGAAGGACAAGCAGACCCTTTCTATGCCGCTGCTCAAGAAGCTAGGATTCGTTATTATGGTGACAAGCTTGATGATATAAATGTTGTCGTTACATATATTACTACATGCAAAGACGTATGTCTTCCTCTCCCTCTTTTTAACACACATGCCTTATATTTATTTGTAGCTGTGACTAAATGGGTGCGTCAGTGTAGTTGACAAACAGGCAATAATGGGTAAAAATCAGAACACATAACTTTTAGGTGCATTCCGGTTTGGTTGATAGGTTCGTAAGTAACTTCCTTATTCCTTGGTACATGTTTCATATATTTTTCATTATCACTCGCAATTATCAACATATCAAGGGATTAGCTCATGTGGGGAACAACTTTCACGACATGTCACGATGACCTTTTAGGTAACTATACGTTATTTTCGACACACGATATACCTATTTTCTTCCATTTCTTTACACCCAAATTCAGGACTCATTGCAATTACCATCATTTTTAGTTTAGATATTATTAAAGATGAAACATGATATCCTTTTTAATACTATGGTTTAATCTTCCATTTCTTATGTATTGGGCCCAATACACCCTAGGATTCTTCCTTCAGTCCGAAAAGCCACTGATGCAGCTAAATCAGCCTAAAGAAGCTAGAGCAAGGCCTAATTGAAAATGAATCGAATTCTTAATTGTGTCATAAAGGCCCTTATGCCCACGTCCCAATCGCCCTCACCCAGTTTCATAATCGTGGCAAACTTATTGACAATATTGCTACTTACAGTAATGGGTATTCAGGGGGGTATGGTATAAACTTATGGGGTCTTTATGTGTGGTGTTATGGGGTGCTAATTATTCAAATCATCGTTGCTTAAATTTAATAGGTACCTACTAGAGACGGAATAGCCATCAGCGTTGAAGATATTAGAGGTGACAAGATGTGCGGGTTAGGTAACGGGTCACCCGGGCGTTGATGTCAAACCAACTGGCACGACAGTTTCGCCTTATTTGTGCAGCTTTAATGTTGCAGCTAACAGTGAGAGGATTTTGTTTTATCTGATCAATATTCTGTTAGGCGTTATAAGGATTTTGTTGTATCTGATGTTATTGTCGAATTTAGACGCGAGAATTTCTAAAGTTAGGATGATAAGTTAGATGGTTTATTTCGTTATTATACGTCTAATAAAGCAATTTTATGGGTGCTCAGGATTGCTTATCCAAACAGTATTTGTGAGTATTTGCAAACAATATTAGCTGTTTATAGTAAGAGTAAACTACATGTTTGGTCCACGTGGTTTACCGGGTATAACACTTTTGGTCCATTTTTCAAAAATCTTACGGATCCACACCAATACCCGACAACCCGTTTCACTTTTGGTCCAAATTTACTAATGCCGTTAGTTGATCTATATTTGACCGTTAATTAAGAGGGGTTTTTGGTCTTTTTCATCTATTATATTATTATGAAGAGTTAACTGCATTTTTGGTCCTTGTGTTTTAGTGCATTTTTCACTTTTAGTCTAAAAAGTTCTTATTTATTTATTTATTTATTTATTTTTTAAAATTTTTAAATTTTAAAAAAAAATTTGAAAACTTTTTTTTATTTTTTTTATTATTATTATTATTAACACAAATATATAAAAACGTAACGTAACATATGAATCGGTTCGGTTAGTTCGGTTATTTTTTATATTATTAATACTATTATTAACACAAATATATAAAACATAACGTAACATATGAATCGGTTCGGTTAGTTCGGTTATTTTTTATTATTTTTATTATTATTATTACAATTATTAACACAAATATATAAAAACGTAACGTAACATATGAATCGGTTCGGTTAGTTCGGTTATTTTTTATTATTATTACTATTATTAACACAAATATATAAAAACGTAACATATGAATCGGTTCGGTTAGTTCAGTTATTTTTTATATTATTATTACTATTATTAACACAAATATATAAAAACGTAACGTAACATATGAATCGGTTCGGTTAGTTCGGTACGTTACGTTTTTATATATTTGTGTTAATAATAGTAATAATAATAAAAAAATAATAATAAATAACCGAACTAATCGAACCGATTCATATGTTACGTTACGTTTTTATATATTTGTGTTAATAATAGTAATAATAATAATAATAAATAACCGAACTAACCGGACCGATTCATATGTTACGTTACGTTTTTATATATTTGTGCTAATAATAATAGTAATAATAATAAAAAATAATAATAAATAACCGAACTAACCTGAACGATCATATGTTACGTTCGACTTTTATTATTTGTGTTAATAATAGTAATAATAAACAAAATTAAAAAAATATATATTAAAAATATAAAAAATTTTAGTCCTCATATTTTGCCGGGGCTTTCACTTTCAGTCTATTTTTTAAAGAAAAGAATGAAGTGGAGGGTATTTTAGTCATTTCGGATCAGTTAACTGGTCAAACTAACGGTCAACGAGAAAATGGACCAAAAGTGAAATGGGTTGTCGGGTATTGGTGTGGATCCGTAAGATTTTTGGAAAATGGACCAAAAGTGTTATACCCGGTAAACCACGTGGACCAAAAATGTAGTTTACTCTTATAGTAAATAGTCATCTATGCATTTTATCATGACATGGGTTCTGAACGTTTAGTTGTAATCTATAATATAACTTATAGGTTTTTGGTGTACATGCTTTGCACAACTCTTTTCTATTAAATGCATTTTATTTCTTCTCACTTTGTTGTAGTGCAACCACACAGCAACGTGCGGGCAGTGGAAATGCTTGTTCATGCACATAATCAAGCTAGGCTTCTTTCATACTTGCAGCAGTAACATGCTCTACAACAGTAAACATCCATCAACATGTTATTCATAAGGCTTCAATCAAGCCAAGCTTTTATCAAGCAACTCGAGCTCGAGCTTGAGCTTAAATCGATCGAGTTAAGCTTTCAATAGCTTAAGCTTGAGATTTTATCGAGCTTTTCGAGCTTTATGTACATAATTATTTTTGTTATACATATTCATATACATAACGTAAATGCTTATGTGAATATTGGTATAATAGTAATATATTTATCCCTAATGCTCAAATGTTTTGTATCAATTCTTTACTTTTGAGTTCATCGCGTATTTTTTTGACCTTATTGATAAGTATTGCTATCGATTACAACATTTATAAATAAATTCGAGTTTTTCGAGTCGAGCTCAAACCTTATTCGAATATTATTCGAGCTAACCTTATTCGAACATTATTCGTAGTCTGAATCAAGCTTTGATGATTAAGGCTTACAGAGCTATCTAAACCTGAGTCGAAAGCTTTACTTGTGTTTTCATAACTGAGTAGGGGCCATGTTAAGCTCGAGCTCGGGTCTTGATTTGACTTGATTAGCCCTAATATTCCTTGCTCAAGCTTCATCTTAAAATGTCATTATTTCTGCCTGTTAGCGTAAGCATGAGGAACCATTATTGTGACGCTTCACATTCAAGTGGATCTTTAATTTGTATTTTGATCGTGTTCCACAACGAGAGCAACAATAATATTGGGAGCTCAATTTTTGTTTACAATCGTTGATAGACTAAATGAAACAACGTTGACAGGAAAATAAACAACGTTAGAATTGTTTGTAGATGATATCCTTTAAAATTTTGAGATAGTAAAGTGTGGCATGAAGTTGAGATCATCCCACCAAAGTTCTTTAGTACATCTCGACTATCATCATAGTTGTATATGCATACCTACAAACATATGCCGGCATTAGATTGAAACAATCATTCTTGATATCTTAACCAATAAGGCTGTTAATAAAGGAATCCACTCCTAAGTTCTTTTGTCAACATAAAATATTTGGAACATGTAAAGTGTTAATGGATATTAGCGACAATGTTTTGTCATAAAAACGTTGCTAATGAACCATTACAATTGTAAACACGCGTTTGTTTGATGGTGCTTATTTACGTTAAAAGGGTGTCACTATGTGAACCATCGCGATTGTTTCTGTTTGTGTTAGTTAGCGACGGTTTTTCTGTCGATAAGTCATGGCTAAATGCACCTTTTGGTGTACCAATGTGAACGTTTGAAGAATTACGAGTATTTTGATCATAAAATACTCTCCAAATCCATCATGAAGGTATATTAGATTCAATAGATTCAAGTTTTTCTTAAATTGATTGTTGTATCCTCAAAATAGACGTTGTACGGACGAAATTCTGTTTTAGAACACTACGATTTGCAGGCATCAATCACATTTATTGTAATCTTCAATATTGTTGTAATATTATCCCTAACAATCTAAAACATAAAATTTTCAAGATGGATCAAACCATACTGAAATTGCATGTTGAAAAACCTAAAAAATTTAAAGGGCCTGATTTTCGTCGTTGGCAACAAAAGATGTTGTTTTACTTGACATCATTGCATGTGTCATATGTTCTCACGGATTCTGAACCAACAAATCCGTATCTAGTGGATGGAGAAAATGTTCCTACTAAGGCACAAGTGGCAGACTATGGAAAGGCCACCTCTCAATAGAATCATATTGATATAATTGCAGAAATTATATTCTGAATGCTTTGGATGATTCTCTATATGATATTTATTCAACATTTATAACTGCAAGGGAGATTTAGGAATCATTGGAAAAGAAATACAGGACTCAAGTTGCATGTTCTAAGAAATTTGTTGTTGAAAAATTCCTAAATTTCAAGATGAATGATGAGAAGCCTGTAGTGAAACAAGTGGAAAAAATCCAAATCATTGTCCATGAAATGTAAGTAGAAGGCATGGGTATAAACTCTAACTTTCTTGTTGGTTCTATTATTGAAAAATTGCCCCAATCCTGGAAATTTTTTAAATTATATCTTAAACACTTGACTAATGATATGAGTTTTGAGAATCTTGTTCTCAAAATTTGTGTTGAGGAATATAACATGATGAATGAAAAGGCTGATGCAATAGAACAAAATGCAAACATGGTTGGAGAAAGCTCTTCCAAATCAAAGTCTAACCACAAAAACAAAGGCAAAAATGGTGGTGGTTCTGAACAGATACATTCTAAGGATAGAAAGAAGGATTACACCAAATAAAATAAATACAACTTCAAGAAAGTCTATCATTGTTGGGTCTATGGGAAACCAGGGCACAAAGATAAGGATTGTCGCCACAAGAAAGAGCATGGAGGCAGAAATTCTGGAAGAAATTCCAATCAAGCAAACATGTGGAATCTCCAAAAGAGTTTTCTGAAGTTATTAAATCTTTTTTAACTACTAATGTTGTTGATTAGTAGTTTGATACAAGTGCCACAAAGCACATCTAAAATTCAAAAAGGATGTTTGTATCTTACCAAAAGGTGAATGAATCAGAACCAATGTTCATGGGGAATGGAACCGCTTCAAAGATTGAAGGAAAAGGGAAAGTCATACTAAAGCTGACTTCTAGAAAGGATCTTGTACTCTAAAACGTGTTGCATGTGCCAAACATCACCAAAAAATCTAATTTATGGCCCTAATCTTAGTAATAAGGGATTTAAACTTGTAATTGAATTAGATAAATTTGTAATCACTAAAGGTGTGTATATGTTGGAAAGGCTTACCTCGATGAGGGACTCTTCAAACTAAGTGTTGTAATTAATGACAATGTTATTAATAATAATAACGCGGGTACTAGCACCACTTCAGTGCACATGATTGATTCTTCTTTCTTATGGCATTCTAGATTAGGCCATGTTAAGTTTCGTTACTTTCAAAGAATGATAAACTTAGGCATGACGCCTAAATATTCCAAGGATAAAATATCCAAGTGTGATATTTGTGTGGAAACTAAATTCATAAGTCATTCACATAAATCTGTAGCAAAGTCAAATGAAATACTTGGTTTAATACATACCGATTTATGTGATTTAAAAGCAACTCCATCAAGAGGAGGAAATAATTATTATATTAATTTCATTAATGATTGTAGTAAAATTTGTTACGTGTACTTAATAAATACCAAAGCTGAAGCTTTGAATATGTTTAAGACATATAAAGCAGAAGTTGAAAATCAACTAGACAAAAAGATCAAAATTCTAAGGTCTGATAGAGGAGGAGAATATGAATCCAATGACTTCTTTGAATTTTGTTCAAGTTTTGGTATTGTACACCAATCAACAGCCCTATATACACCACCACAAAATAGAGTGATTGAACGTAAGAATAAAACATTGAATAACATGATCAATTCAATGTTAATTACTTTAGAGGCTCCTCATAGTCTTTGGGGTGAAGCATGTCTTGTTGCAAACACAATATTAAATAAAATTCCTCACAAGAAGAGTAAAAAATCTCCATATCAATTATGGAAAGGAAAGCAACCTTCTTATAAAAGGATGAATGTGTGATGTTGTTTGGCAAAGGTTCAAATACCTTTACCAAAGATAACCAAACTTGGACCAAAAACTGTTGATTGTGTTTATCTTGGTCCAACAAAGAATAGTGTTGCTTATAGGTTCATGGTTTACATATCCAATGTAGAAGACATAAGCAACAACACAATTATGGAATCTGCTGATGCATAATTCTTTGAAAATACCTTTCCTTATAAGGATAAAGATAAACAAATCTCAAATCCAATGAAACGAGTATTAGATGATGAGTTGTATCAAGATCAAAGAGACAATACTTCTGGGGTTCCACAAGAGAATGCCGAACCTAGAAGCGTGCATTAGTCAATAAAGACTTTGGAGTAGATTATATGACGTATATTGTTAATGAAGAACCGCAAACATATAAGGCTGTTATGGATCATCAGAAGCACCTTATTGGAAAAGGCTATTCAGAATAAAATAGACTCAATTATACATAACAATACATAAAAATTGGTTGTTCTACCTTCGGGACATAAACCAATAGGCCATAAGTGGATCTTGAAAAAGAAACTAAGACCTGCTGGTACCATAGAGAAGTATAAGGCTCGTTTTGTAGCCAAAGGATACGTCAAAGAGAAGGTCAAGATTTCTTTGATACTTATTCACCGGTTACAAGGATAAACTCTATAAGAACATTGATTGCGATAGCAGCAATTCACAACCTGATTATACATCAAATGGATGTGAAGAATGCGTTCTTAAATGGTGAATTAGATGAAGAAATCTATATGCAACAACCCGAGGGGTTTGTTGTCAAAGGTCAAGAGCCTAAGGTTTGTAAATTGGTTAAGTCTCTTTACGGCCTTAAACAAGCTTCAAAACAATGGCATGAAAAGTTTGATAACACTCTCTTATCAAACAGATTTCAAATAAACGAATGTGATAAATGCGTTTATGTTAAATAATAAAAAAATGCATTTGTCATTATTTGTTTATACGTGGATGATATGCTAATTATGGGATCAAATATGGATTTCATTAACCAAACCAAGAAAATGCTTCATTCTTCATTTGTTATGAAAGACATGGGAGAAGCTAATGTCATTCTTGGTATTCGAATTGATAACATCAAATATTTAATACTTTTTGGTGGCAAAATACCCCCTATATTACCTGAAAATGTTTCACTAACACTTGAAAACGAGATATTTTCTATCATTTTGTAGTTTTCAGGTGAAATGCAAGAAAGTGACAAGAAACAAAGGAAAAAATACTTAAAGTGTAAGTATTTGAAGAATGTTACGGCGCAACTCCAAAAATGGTTACACCGTAACATATATTAAGCAAGTAACGCAAGTCAAGGATACTTTAAGCGTAACACCATATCTAGTTACGCCGTAAACATGAATTTGAAAGGAAATCTTACCATAGATAGAGTTACGGCGTAACACCCTACATGGTTATGCCGTAACCATGAAGATCCACAAATATGGAAGGAATATCACGTACTTATGGACATTATTTGAAGGTTACGGCGTAACACCATATCTAGTTACGCCGTAACAACTGGTTATTTATGGAATGTCGTGTAAGAGGGTTACGGCGTAACACATTTATAAGTTACGCCGTAACAGGTTCGATACCTATAAATAAAGGCCTCATTCAAGCTATTCCGACATCACTTCCTCTACAGCCAATTGGAGGAGGCGGGACAAAGGCTGCAACCTTTGAAAAATTCCACCGTGAGTCCAAGGGGAGTTCACCTCTTTATTCGTCTTTTGTATTTTAATCGATTCACATACGAATTACTGTAAGAAATTATGAGCTTTCATTCTTATGATTTCTTCTAGTTTGCGGTGTTTCTGTTACCAATGAGCGGGATAAAGCACTTAATGTGCTGGCATACGTTATGTTGTAGTTACTTTTGTTTGATTGTTTACAGTTAGATTATGGTTCTCGTCTTTGGATATTCCTTGACTATCGTTTTGTAACCCTGGGTTTGGGTTGTCACGGGTGTTTGGACTTGCTTTGCCCTTATTATTAGATTATATGAGTCATTGTCAATATGGGATCCATCGGGTACTAGGGAGGATCTATGACTCCGACCCTTATTGTAGGAACTGACCGGTCTCTGCACTTATCACTTAATATACTTAAAAAGCACAGGAACTCTTTCAGAGACGGTTAATAATTTATATAGGTTATTAGATCAGTTTTGGGAATAGTTGGGATTAATCACTGCAACCTGGATATCCTACCTCCTATACGATTTGGACTAAGTCAGAATCGCGGGAAGTATAGGATAGACTATATATGCCTATTCAAGTCTATCAACCTTAGAAACCACTAATAAAACCATAGTTTAACATTGCACAGGAAAATGTTTTTATAACAATAGTTATGAAGTAACTAGGTTAGCACGTTTTCTCTCTTGATATCTCCTACTTCTTTAATTTTCAGTAATTTATTTTATTGTTATTTATTTCAAATCAATTCAAACCACTTTTAAAACGTGACATTTCAAACTAAAACTAATTACAACTTAGCTCTTGGGACGACCTCAGATTTACCATAACTACACTACTCACGATCGGGTTCTCTGCCCGTTAGTACGTTTGTAAGGTGAAACGAGTTTTATAAATTTAAAACTTGGTAAAAAATATATTTAAAAGAAAATACGCATCAAGAATTCAAAATAATTCTAATGGATACATCCTTACCCAATCTCATTACATTGAGAAGACCCTTAAGAAATTCGGGCACTATGATGATAGACCAGTTGTAACTCCCTTTGATCCTAAGGTTCAACTAAAGAAGAACAAAGGACAAAGTGTATCTCAGTTACAATATACACAAGTTTTAGAAAGCTTGATGTATATAATTTATTGTACACGAACATATTTGGCATATAGTGTAAGTCGACATAGTCGATACTCACACAACCCTGGTAGAGATCATTGGGATGCACTAGTTAGGGTGCTTTAATATCGTAAGCATACGATGGCTTATGGGTTACATTACACTAAATATCCTCCCGTGTTAGAAGGAATTTGTGATGCCATTTGGATTTCTAACCATAATGAATGCAAGTCCACAAGTGGCTATGTATTTACACTTGGAGGGGATGTTGTATAATGGAAATCATCTAAACAAACTATAAATACAAGATCAACTATGGAAGCATAATTTGTAGCTTTAGACAAAGCCGCTAAAGAAGCTAAATGGATTAGAAGCTTTCTAGAGGGTATTCCTTTGTGGCCAAAACCTGTGACTGTTGTGTGTATACATTATGATAGTATGGCTGCCTTACTAGAGCAAAGAATCACATCTAAAAAGGAAAGTCAAGACGTATAAGACGTCGCCACAA
>BQNB010040733.1:2785-32177 GCA_026074375.1 Tanacetum coccineum
AAACGACAACTTACCACATCTATCAAACTATAAAAATGGACAGAGGGGCTTACTAACATCGACCAATTTCAAAACCCCCAATTCGAAAAAACCAAATTAAAAATAAACCTAATTCGAAAATAAAAATAAAGCTAATTAACATGAATTTGTATGAATTAAACGTACCGCGGCTTCTTTATCCATTATTTGTTCGAAAATCGCAAAACCCTTTTACAACACTTTGCGGGTTTCTTCTATAATCGCAAGAATTCTTCTATAATCGCAATTTTGTTGCGGGGTGTGGTGGGGTTTTTGCGAAAACAAGATCGCAGGGTTGATGGGGTTGGGTTTTTTGCGAAGAAAAAATCGCAGGTGGAGAAGAGATGGTTTTTTTTTCATTTGCGAAGTGAATATAAGTGTGGGTAATCGAACATTTGCGATTTTTTAGAAATATCGCAAATTTTAGATAATATCTAAAATTTGCGATTTTTAAAAAAAATCGCAAATTTGCGATATTTAAAAAAAAAATCGCAAATGTTAGATAATATCTAAAATTTGCGATTTTAAAAAAAAATCGCAAATTTGCGATATTTTTTAAAATTATCGAAATTTTTCGATTTTTTTCTCAATTTCGCAAAAGTGACGAATTTTGCGATTTTTATGGGTATTTTGGCATTTTGACTAAAAAGTTGGGTATTTTGTGAAGTGAGGTTGTAAAATTGAGTATTTTTGTGATTTTCCCATAATTTAAAACAATAATGTCATCCTTAAACAAATTCTGATATATCAATTAGTTTTAAAAATTTCTGTAACCATATTAAAAGCAAATTCAATAACAAAACCTAAACCCTAATGAGAGTCAAAACATACTTTGGCGGAGTATCGTGGACATATTTATTAATCTTCTCTACGCACAATATCCAGCATGAGTGCATGACATCTCTTGACTTTTTCGGTTTTCCTTGTTCAAGTTTGGTTATGGTTATGGTTATGGTTTGGTGGCATTTGACTACTTTAAGCTTTGTTTAAAAGTTGTGTCTTTTGTTAAATGTTGGTAAATTAATGATCTTTGTCAACATTCTGTATGATTTTATTAGCAACTTTCGACAAGCCTTATGTAACAAATGGGAATTTTCGGATTTTTAAATGACTATTTACCCTTTGAATTTTTGAGTCCGACTTAACCTTTTGACTTTTTGACTTTGTACGGTCACATAAAAGCGATTACCGCGTAGCCGGTAAATTTCTAAATTTTTTTTTAAATAATAAATAATATTTATTATTATTTATCTCTCATTACGAATTTAGTTTTCAAATTTATTTGAAAAGAAAACGAGAAAATATATGTTATTTCTAAGCCGACTTATCAAAAACGACCAGCTAAATCACGTTTTCACGACTCGGACTCTAAAGCAATTTGATGTAAAACGACATTCCTGACAACTTTTTAGTTTCGCCCGAGACCCGAAAACAAGCAGAAAATGACTAAAATACCCTCGCAAAATTTTAAAAACGAAAACAACGCGTACCGACGCGAAAATAATTTAATTATATTAAATTATCACTTTTTATTAAATAAAAATGTTTAATAAATTATTTATCATGTTATTCAAAAGCGTTTATTAAAAACGCAATTATTTAATTTAGAGCTCATATTACAAACAAAGTTCGTAAGGAATACACAAATAAATAATAACTATTTTTAAGTAAATTTTATAAAAGATTTATAAAACCATAGTCATATGGATACTCATTTTGTGGGGAAAATTATTCCTAACGCAATGGCGCAAGTTTCGAGTTTTGAATCATCCGTTAACTTGCCCAAACGAGACCCGAACCGTTATATTACAAAAGTTACACTTTTGATCCCTGTGGAAATAGTTACAAAATCAACCCTAGACTATTACACTCCTTACACTTTGTTTTTAAACTTTTATATATATATATATATAAAAGTTATATATTTTTTTTTCATTTCATTTCATATAAACACACACATACCCCTCTCTCCCTCTCTCTCTTATCCGGCAGCCACCGCCGGATCCGGCCAACCTCCGGCCACCACCGCCGCCGCCGCCGCCGGAAAAGTTATCCGGCGAGTATTCCGGCCGAGCTCCAAAAAGCTTCCCCGTCACCCTATCTACCTGATCCCTACCACCACGCGCCGCCACGCGCTTCGTCTTCAACAACCACCACCAACCCCCTCGTCACCACCACCGTACGCCACCACTACCCTCATCTCGTCAATCCCGCCGCCAACACCACCGCCGACACCACACCACCATCATCATCACCACCACACGAACCACCGCACCATCTCACCACAACTATCCTCACCGTCACCAGCCACCACAAGGGTGCGTTGGTTTGTCTTGGCACCACAGAAAGGGTGCGTTGGGTTTAATGGCAGCACCACAAGGGTGCGGTTGGTTTTACAAACCACCAGCCAGGGATGCGTTTGGTTTTGCACCACGTTGCCACGACAGCACCATCATCACAAACACCACCACCACATCCACCGAACACCAACCACAGCACCACCACTCCATCATCTTCGACCCACCACGGTGCGTTGTGGTTTAACATAAACACCACAAAAGGGTGTTTGTTTCGGTGGTTCAGCAGCAGGGTGCGTTTGTTTTTTATAACAGCCCCGGGTGCGTTTGGCTGTGTATATAACAAAAGGGTACGCTAGGTTGTTTGAAACCCACAAGGGTGAGTTGGGTTGTTCGTCACAACACCTCGAGGGTGCGTTGGTTTTTATATAGAAAGAAGAAAGGCTGCGTTTGGTTTGGTTTAAGTTGAATTAGGGTGCGTGTGGTTTATTAGGACAGAAATGGGTGCGTTCGGTTTCAAAGACACCAAAGGGTGCGTTGGGTTTGTGGTCTCAACCGACCAGGGTGCGTTTGGTTTATGTGAACCCGAACGAGGGTGCGTTTGGTTTATGTGAACCCGAACGAGGGTGCGTTCGGTTTGTGTTTATCACAGAAATGGGTGCGTTTGGTTTAGTTAAAACGCCACAAGGGCGCGTTTGGCAGATTAGGGTGTGTTTGGTTTTCATATTATGCACAAAGGGTGCGTTTGGTTTTGTAGAAACAGGTATAGGGTTTGTTTGATTTAACGAAAAACTAATAAGGGTGCGTTTGGGTGTGCAGAAAACCGTAAGAGGGTGTTTGGGTTAGCAGAAACACCCAAAAGGGGTGTTTGGGTGAGCAGAAACACCCAAAGGGTGCGTTTGGGATAGCAGGAAACCCAAACAGGGGTGTTTGGGACAGCATGGGTGTTTGGTTGGGCAGATTTGCAACAAAGGGTGCGTTTGGTTTAGCAGAAAGACCAATAAGGGTTCGTTTGGTTTATGCAATTGACTAATAAATATAACACGAGATTTATAAATTATAATCGGAACTAAAATGGTGGTTAATGGTTAAATAAATGTGATATTTATTACGTTGTTTAGTTTATATATAAATATATATTTGAAACACGCGGGTTGTTTGAAAAGTGGAAAAACATTAGATTTTATAAATATAAGTATGGGAAACGTTATATAACCGGAAAGGTCATGACGAAATTTATATAAATTTCTATATTTAGTAATGTTTTACTAAACCTCTATTACTTTAGAAACCCGGTAAAAAGGACAGAGTTATATTTTGAAGATATATTAAATTATAACTATACAATAACTCGACAACGGATAAGAATGATACTTTTACAAATGAGGCAACAATTTTAGCTACGATCCGTTAATAAGACAAAAGATTAATTTATAAAATATTATTTTATAAATTCCTAACTAGAAGATAACATCATAATTGTTGTAAAAGCTTTACCAACATCGTTTAACATAAGTTGTAACCTTAAAACGTACGTTTACGTTTATGCAAGAACTTTTTATTTAATTAAGTGGTGATTTTAGAAAACGGGTCAAACTAATTGGTTTAGTTATTTACTCACACTTCGTATATAATACTTGCAAAGCATTATATATTTCACCTTAATCTTCGGATTGTTTATCTTCGTTATATAATTCACGGTACGAATTATATAATTGTTTATTTTCCATATGTAATATATACAGAATATATTACATACCTTGCGTTTACTTTTCGATTTATTTTATTTAACCAACCACCAAACTATTACAACTTGGAAATTTAAAATCTTTATCTAACTGTCGCGTTGATGTTGCCATTCTTCGGAAATCAATACTTTTCTTAGGCTAGTTGGTCTTAGCCGTTAGATTAGTTGACAACTTCTTGATCGAGCCGCTATTCGTCTTCCGTTTGTGTTGGGAAACTAGATGCCTATCTATTCATCGCATCTACATCACGAGCGTGAGTTTATAGCCCCCATGTTTTACTTGTTTTACATTTATTTTTGGTTGCTCGAGAACTGGCTTGTTTGCAAATGCGTTTGTTTAAATGGTTGATTACAATTGGTTGCATACTCATTTACATAGTTCGCTATGGGATAGATTATTTGACTTCATTTTTGATCACAAATACATACTTTACTTTTGAAATGATTACGGATTAGCTTAAGCGGATTGAACTGATAACAACAAGTTACTGCCCGGGTGTTCTTGGAGGGGACACCGGTAACGGGAGTACATATTTTTACATTACTGTCTAGGTGTTCTTGGAGGGGACACCGGTAACTGGAGTACATATTTTTACGTTACTGTCCGGGTGTTCTTGGAGGGGACACCGGTAACGGGAGTACATATTCTTTAAAATAAATGCCCGTGGTCGTTCTTGGAGGGGACCTGTGATCGGTACAAACAAGTCTAGTCACAGCTTATGAACTGTAAATCCTCTTGGAGGGTGAGCATGCGATGTTATGAATATAGATGCTTTTGGGTACGTGTTCCCGTTCGGGTGAATTAGCTATCACTTTAGGCAATTAGAACGTGTTATTGCATCGATGTCCAGCGAATGTTATTAATAAATTGATCTATTCGAGATTGACAATCCGTTCGTGTGGGTATTAGATATCATGGCTAACTACGAACGTTTATAACATGTCGATTATGAGTTGGTTGGGTCTAACAGGGCCAACCATACACATAATGTTACTTGCGCGTTGTCTTTGAAATAAAGTGGCATTACATACCTTATGAACATAGTGGTTCAAACTATACATACGTTTTGGGAATATTTCGGTATTTAAAATGGTCATGCATGCTTTACATATTCTTGATTTTTCTAAAAATCTAGTTTTGGAAGAAATTTTCAAGGATTTAAACGGTATACATTACTTTACGGAACTTTTGTTTCATATTTATTACTTATACAAATCTATGACCTCACCATACCTTTTTGTTGACCTTTTTAAAGCATATTTTCTCAGGTGAATTAGATGCTTGGGCATACTTGATGTGCACTGGAGTCCTATATTTTGACAAAGATTGCATTCCATGGATTTCTACTTACATACAAATGATCAAATCTCGTTGGGTTGTTTTCAAGCTTTTCATTGTGATGCACTTTATTATGGGACAATAATGTTAATATCAATTTCAAAGGAATTTAACAAGATTGCTTTTCATAACGCACATTTAAAGGTCTCGTTCTCTTGTATCTAGCGCTGTGTATTATGAAGTAACGCCCCCGGACATACTTCCGCTGCGACACGTTTTTGAGGGTGTTACAGTTGGTATCAGGCATGGTTATAGACAATAGTTTGCTTATTTTACCTAGACTATAAACCGTTTTCGCGAACATTGCATCACATCAACATTTTCATAGTGCATACACACTACTGTTATGTGCTTACCATTACTTCTTACATTAAGTTGCTTACGTGACATACATTTATTTTAATATATTATATGCTTACATCTTTTGGTTTCGTTACATATTATTATATATAGAGTTTAATTATATAAATACTAGAACATTTCTTAAGACATTGTGAGTTGCACAATGGTCTCAATTATACCTTAGACATTGTGAGTTGCACAATGGTCTCATTTCGTTCTCAGACATTGTAAGTTAAACAATGGTCTCTAAGAATATTATTTTCTTCATAACTTTATACAATATCGTATTACACGAAAGCCATCATAATTTTGTTTACATGAAATTATGTATGAATCTAAGCATTACAAGACTTGTATGGGCGGGACTTGTCATATGAGGATTTTATATGATAATTGCTTTTTGTTAACAAGCCCGTCACTGTTCGGTTTACATGGGAGGTATGTATGAATTCTTAAGTATTACCAAGTATTGTTGGCGGGGGACTTGTAATAGGAGGGATTGATATGTAATCTCTATGTTGACTCGTTCATATAACTTTTACCTTTTGCACTTCTAACCGCAGAGTTATACTCATTAACTATCTTGAACTTAGGTCGATATTCCTTGGTAGTTTTACTCCACTGTTCTCGAAGAAACGACGTTTTAACACTCGTTCCCATACTCTTTAGAAGCCCATGGCATTGTCATGTTATACAACCATCTTGAAGGATATGTGAGTACGAGTATTGCATCGAGAATTATTAAGTAGGATGATTTATAATATATTGTATTTGAATGGATTGGGACGCTCTTTTCTTTAATTAAATAATTTGTAAATCACGAACCATATGTTTATCAAATTGGATTATGTCATAATTTGTGACTCTCTTTATGCAAATAATGAATTATAAATAAGTAGGCTTAATGATATTCGATATGAAACGAGTATGAACTCGAACCCGATAATCACCGGAATCCGTTAAGAAGGTCTAGAAACATAATCGTGTCGTACCACCCAGCAGAATCTTAAGGCCTCACTTGGAACTACCTTATCTCAATCTTAAGTATTACTTTTGCCGTTGCTAATCCTCGCGATCACGAACTGTTCGTGGAACTAACAGACTTGTTACACACTTGAGCTAATGGAGTTGATTCATCCTCAAACTAACGACTGAGTACCATATTCCGCCGTCTATCGCATAAGCTCTCCCGCGAGTCCCCCCCCCCCCCCATTTGTTAAACTTTATTTTGAGAATATTGTTTCTCGAAATGTCTTCACTCTCTGCATCCCATCACCATTTGTTATAGTTATTGTCGTTATGGGGTCCTGGAGCGGTCCCAGCTTGTACAACTTTATCCAATAGGTAATGCAACCCCCTTAAACCAGATAAACACTTACCGACGAAGCAGATAGTCGAACTATTCATTTCGGGTCACTAATACAAAGACTTAGGTCACGATACATCTTAGTACTGACTAAGTAAGTTGAATACTTACTTTAATTAGCATCGTCTGTTATTAATCATCGAAGATTACAAATATCATAAACGAGACCCTGTCCTTGAACATTTAAAACTTTACACATACATACTCACGCGACTACACGTTTCCCTTCGACGCTTCACTACTAAGAGACTTCCCTTATAACGCGGTTATATCAGTCATAAGACTTGTGATGATATTTTTTTGAGATACCTATTTTTGATGGATTAAATATCCTGGTCAAACCTAGCCAAAATTTTTGGTATATTGAGAAGTGTCGAAACACCAAATTTTGCTGAATAAAGTTATCAGCGTTTTGTTTAGAACTGGTTTACCAAATCTTAATTTTTTTTCCTAGTCACGCAATCGGTTAACGCAAATTAAATCTCGGGACGAGATTTCTTTAAAGGGTAGGTACTGTAACAACTAGGAATTTTCGGATTTTTAAATGACTATTTTACCCTTTGACTTTTCGGGTCCGACTTGACTTTTTGACTTTTTGACTTTGTACGGTCACATAAACGCGATTACCGCGTAGCCGGTAAATTTCTGAATTTTTTTTAAATAATAAATCATATTTATTATTATTTATCTCTCATTACGAATTTAGTTTTCAAATTTATTGGAAAAGAAAACGAGAAAATATATGTTATTTCTAAGCCGACTTATCAAAAACGACCCGCTAAATCACGTTTTCACGACTCGGACTCTAAAGCAATTTGATGTAAAACGACATTCCTGACAACTTTTTAGTTTTGCCCGAGACCCGAAAACAAGCAGAAAATGACTAAGATACCCTCGCGAAATTTTTGAAAACGAAAACAACGCGTACCGACACGAAAATAATTTAATTATATTAAATTATTGCTTTTTATTAAATAAAAATGTTTAATAAATTATTTATCATGTTATTCAAAAGCGTTTATTAAAAACGCAATTATTTAATTTAGATATCATATTACGAACAAAGTTCGTAAGGAATACACAAATAAATAATAACTATTTTTAAGTAAATTTTATAAAAGATTTATAAAACCATAGTCATATGGATACTCATTTTGTGGGGAAAATTATTCCTAACGCAATGGCGCAAGTTTCGAGTTTTGAATCATCCGTTAACTTGCCCAAACGAGACCTGAACCGTTATATTACAAAAGTTACACTTTTGATCCCTGTGGAAATAGTTACAAAAACGACCCTAGACTATTACACTCCTTACACTTTGTTTTTAAACTTATATATCTTACATTATATATAACAGGATACAACAATGTCACCTCATGCAACATAAATGCTACATAATCATCAAAGAATGCCACCTCACCCACAATTTAATCTATGTCATCACCTTTTAAAGACACCTAAGCATTTTTTAATCCACATAAATAGCCAAGAAATACATACCCCTCTCTCCCTCTCTCTCTTATCCGGCAGCCACCGCCGCAAGAAAAGTTGTCCGACCAGTATTCCGGCCGAGCTCCAAAAAGCTTCCCCGTCACCCGATCTACCCGATCCCCACACCACGCGCCGCCACGCGCTTCGTCTTCAACAACCACCACCACCCCCTCGTCACCACCACCGTACGCCACCACTACCCTCATCTCGTTACCCCCGCCGCCAACACCACCGCCGACACCACACCACCATCATCATCACCACCACACGAACCACCGCAGGGGGGAGCGGGGAGCGCACGGGGGGGGGCCGGCGCGCAAGGGCGTCGGAAGCCTATCGTCGAGGGACCCGGCTGGGTGTCGGGGGTAGAGACCCCGCGCGTGCCCCTGCCCGCGCGAAGACCTTACCTCGGTACGCGCGAGGCGGGGTGCTTGTGGGGGGGGCGTCTCGTCTCTCGGTCTCGCGTCTTGGGGGTCTGTCATTCTTTCATTACTATCTCTGTGACAGTATCACCGTCGCAAGTTGCCGTCTCTCGGTCTGTTGTGGAGGAATCTTATTACTAACTAAAGCCCCTAAGCCCCTCGCCCATCCCCACACTAACTCACTCCAAACCCCAATCACCTACTGAACCCCACCCACCCTCCAACATGCGCGTCTCCCAACCCTACCGCCCCACCATCTCCATCAATCCCCCCCCACCGCGCAAACCACCACGCGTCACCGCGTCCACCAGCCACCAACAAAGCGCCGTGCGCGCCCTTGTCCCTCTCTCTCTCCTCGCTCCTACTCTGTTTAATTGTACAATACGACACCAACGACACAAACACATAACAAAAAACACAATAACCACAACACCCCCTTTTAACCTACAATATATTTGATAGAGGTGAATTGTTGTGTAAATGTCCAGCGGTTCTGGATCAGAGAGTGTTGACGGGGTTTCTGTGGGGAGGTAGGGGTGGAGAGTTGTCGTGGAGGTAAACGCGGGATGAGCTACACGGTAAGGGATGTGGCCTGATTTGTTAGTAGAAGGAACGGCGTGAAGCGTTGAGTTATCGTCGTTGGGATAGGTGTAGTAAGGTTGGATAAAGCAGGTATTATGGGAGGCTTTTATGGGTTTATGTAGTAAATAAATGTAAGGAGTGCGTTGGGGGTGAGTGCTGTAAACAGCCATGAGGGTGTGTTTGGGCTGGCAGATTACACCTAAGGGGGTGTTTGGGTTTCGACACCGATTAGGGTGCGTTTAGATGTGACAGCCCCAAAAAGGAGTGCGTTTGGCTTGCTTAAACCCGAAAAGGGTGTTTGTTTATGTGGCTAATACCATAGGGCGCGTTTTGGTTAAGTAGAGACGGCTTAGGGCGCGTTTGTTTGATGTTATAACACAGCCAAGGGGTGCGTTTAGTTGGTGTGATAGCACGATAAGAGTTGCTTTGTTTTGTTATTTATATAATAAGGGTGCGTTTGGGATAGCAGAATTAACATATGGGTGCGTTTGGAATAACAGAAATACACCAAGGGGTGTGTTTGGGACAACAGGAAACCTTAAGGATTAGGTTTGGGTGAGCAGAAAACTATAAAGGGTGTGTTTGGGATAGCAGGGAACCCAATCAGGGGTGTTTGGGACAGCATGGGTGATTGGTTGGGCAGATTTGCAACAAATGGTGTTGTTATTGGTTTAGCAGAAAGAACAATAAAGAGTTTCGGTTTGGTTATATGCAATGACTAATGAATATAACACGAGATTTAAAAAAAAATTATAATCGGAACTAAAAATGGTGGTTTAATGGTTAATAAATAGTGATATTTATTACGTTTTTAGTTATATATAAAATATATATATGAAACACGCGGGTTGTTGTGAAAAAAGATGGAAAAACATTAGATTTTAATAAATATAAGTTATGGGAAACTATATATAACCGTAGAACGTACATGACGAAACTTTAAATAAATTTCAAATTTAGGTAATGTCTTTACTACATAAACCTCAATTACTTTAGAAACCCGGCAAAAAAGGAGAGAGTTTCTCGTTTGAAGATATATTAAATTATAACTATACAATAACTCGACAACGGATAAGAATGATACTTTTACAAATGAGGCAACAATTTTAGCTACGATCCGTTAATAAGACAAAAGATTAATTTATAAAATATTGAAGTTTATACATACCCTAACTATAATGATAACATACATAATTGTTGGTAGAAATCTTTACCAACATCGTTAACATAAGTTGTAACCTAAAACGTAGTACTTTACGTTTATGCAAATACTTTGTTATATTAGATTAATTGTGTTGATTTTAGAAAACGGTCAAACTATTTTTTAGTTATGATACTCACACTTCGTAAGATAATACTTGCAAAGCTGTTGTGAATGTGGTCACCTTAATAAGTCTTGCGGGGGGGGGACCGTATATGTGGTTTGGATCGGTATCGTGATAATGATAGGATAATTACACGTGTACGACTTATATAATTGTGTTTAGATTTCCATAAGTAATATATAGCAGTGAATGGATTTACATACCTTGGCGTTTTACTTTTCGATTTTAGGTTTTTATTTTAACCGAGAGCCACCAAACAATTACAACGTGGAAAGTCTAAGATCGTTAATGATAACGGGTTTTGTCGTGCGTTGATGTACCGGTGATTTGGCAGGCTGTGAGAGATTCCAGATAACCATAATCTCATCAGCTAAGTGACATGTTGCTTCAGCCGTATGAAGGATTAGTTTGGGCAGACGTTGCTTATGGAGTCGTAGCGCTTCGATATTCGCGGTGTTGTGTTGTGTATACTAAGTGCCTAGTCATCAAGGATGCGGGCAGCTACATACACCGAAGGTTAGTTTTTGCAGAAGCCCCATGGTTTTACTTGTTTTGACACCTATATGTTGTTGGTGGTGGGCGGTAGGCGACGAATGCTTGTGTTGCAATGCGTTGTACCATGGGATGAGTTACAAATTGGTTTGCATACTCTTTACATAGTATCGCTAAGGGATAGATTTATTTGACTTCATTTTTGAGTCACAAAAATGGGGAGCATACAGTTACTGGGTGTGATGTGACGAGATGTATTACGGGATTAGGCTATAGACTATGGAAGCAGATAACAACATAGGTTGACTGTTGCGCGGCGGGGGGTTGGGGTGTGGGTTATCTTGAGGAGGGGACCACTTCGTAACGGAGTACATATTTTTAGCATTTCTGGTCTGAGGAGTTCTGAGAGTGTGGGACACCGTTAAACTGGAGATACAGTGATTTTTACGTTTAACGGAGGGGTGTATGCCCCGGGCCCGGCCCCCCGGGGTGTGTCTGTGGGGGAGGGGGAGCTACGTGGGGTTAAGCGGGGGGGGGTGGGTGGGGATGAACATATTGGGCAGGAGAGAGAGCGTGGGAGGGGCGAAGGTGTGCCCGGGTGGAGGAGGTGCTAGGAGGGTGTTGAGGTGGGGTAGCACCCTGATGATCGTACATACAAAGTCTACGTCACAAGCTCATGAACTAGTAAATCACTTGGAGGGTGAAGCGCTAATGTTATGAAATAGATCTAATCGGGTGTGAATCCCCGTTCGGGTGATTAGCTATCACTAGGCAAACGAACGTTATAGCATGTTGTCCACGCGAATGTTATAAAGTAGATCTATTCGAATTTGACAATCCCCGTTCGGGTGATTAGCTATCACTGGGCAAACAAACGTTATAACATGTCGGATTTTAAGATTGGATTGTGGTCTACAGGCCAACCATAGCACATACCTTAATACTTGAGCGCTTGTTGTTCTTGAATAAAGTGGCAATACCATACAAAAACAAAAGGTGGTTCAACTATACATACGTTTTATGGTGACTATCTGTAGGGAATTTAATGGTCATGCCAGCTTTACAAATTCTTGAATTGTTCGTAAAAACAACGTTATGGAAGAAGAGTTTAAGGAGTATAAAAATCGTTCATACATACTTTACGGAACTTTTGTTCAATATTTATAACTATACACAAAAATCCTATGAACTCACCCACTTTATGTTGAACCTTTTAAAGCATAATATTATCTCATGTGAATGAGAAGCTTGCTTACTTGCAGTGGCACTGGAGTCAAAATTTGTGGATTTGACAAGAATTAGCATTCATGGATTTTTACTACTTACATACAAAAGCTCAAAGTCTTCGATGGAGAAGGGATAGGTATTTCAACTTTTGTCATTGTAGACTGCCATTATGGGCAAAATTTAAATCAATTTGCAAGGAAATGTAACGAAGATATGCTTATTTCAAACGACACGAGATTTGGGAAATGTCAATCTCTTTGGGGGTATCAAGCGCAGTGTATTATGTGAGTATACGCCCCCGGACAACTTCCGCTTCGACTACTTATTAATGAGGGTGTTACAGATTATGGTATCAGAGGCACTGGTTATAGGACACTAGTTTTGCAATATTCTTACCCTACGACATATACACCGTTTTTTCTGCTGGAATATTGCAACACATCGAAACATTTTCAAAGTTGCGAATACGACACTACTTGCTTATTGCATGACATTGACATAGGTTACATAAAGTGCTTAACGTGACATACATATATAATAATATATAATATATGCTTACAGCTTACATCTTTTTGCGTATATCGTACATTTATTTAATATAAGAGTTAATATAAAATATACCTAGAACATTTCTTAAGACATTGTGAGTTGCACAATGGTCTCATTTATACCTTAGACATTGTGAGTTGCACAATGGTCTCATTTCGTTCTCAGACATTGTAAGTTAAACAATGGTCTCTAAGAATATTATTTTCTTCATAACTTTATACAATATCGTATTACACGAAAGCCATCATAATTTTGTTTACATGAAATTATGTAGTATAATCTAAGCAATTACAGAGACTTGTTATGGGCGGACATAATGTAATATGAGGATAGATACGATAATTGCTAGTTTAACAAAGCCCGTCAAGTTTCGTTGTAACATTGGGATTTTGTATGAATCTAAGTATATACAAAGTCTTCGTAAGGGCTGGACTTGTAAAGGAGGATTTATAAGATAATCCTATGTTGACTCGTTCATATAAACTTTTACCTTTTTCATCTAACCGAGTACTCATAACATCTGAACTCAAGGTCGATATTCCTTGGATTATTTTACTCCCCGTCTCCGAAGACGAGTTTTAAACACTCGTCCCATACTCATTAGAGCACATGCATTGTCATGTTATACACCATCTTGAAGGTTATGTGAGTACGCGTATTGCATCGAGAATTATTAAGTAGAGATGATAAATAATCTATTTATTTTGAAAGGATGGGACGCCTTTTCATTAAATAAATAAAATTGTAAATCACCAAGAACCATAAGTTTATCAAATGATTATTTACATAAATTAGGAACCTTCTTAAAGCAAATAATGAATTATAAATAAGTAGGGACTTAATGAATTCCGATATGAAACGAGTAAAACTCTGAAACACGATAATCGACCGATTCCTAAGAAGGCCTAGAAAACTTAATCATGTTGATCGTGTCGTACAACCCAGCAGAATCTTAAGCGCCTCACTTGGAACAACCATATCCTCAATCTTAATATTAATTTGTCCCCGTTGCTAAACCGCGCGATCACGAACGTTCATTTGTGGAGCTAACCGACTTGTGCACACTTTAGCTAATGGATTTGATTCATCCTCGAACTAACGACTGAGTACCATATTCCTCCGTCTATCGCATAACTCATCCCGCGAGTTTACCCCCCCCCCCATTAGTTAAACTTAATACTGAGAATATTGTTTCTCGAAATGTCTTCACTCTCTGCATCCCATCACCATTTGTTATAGTTATTGTGAGCGTTATAGGAGGGTCCCTGGAGCGGTCCACAGCATGTCCAACTTTATCCAATAGGATAATGCAACCCCCTTAAAACCAGATAAACACATACCGACGAAGCATGATAGACGAAACATTTATCATTTCGGGTCACTAAAACAAAGACGTAGTCACGATACATCTTAGTACAGTACTAGTAAGTTTAAATACTTACATTTAATAATTAGCAACGTCTGTTATTAATACATAACGAAGAATTACAAATATCATAAACTAGACCCTGTCCTTGAACATTTAAAACTTTACACATACATACTCACGCGACTACACGTTTCCCTTCGACGCTTCACTACTAAGAGACTTCCCTTATAACACGGTTATATCAGTCATAAGACTTGTGATGATATTTTTTTGAGATACCTATTTTTGATGGATTAAATATCCAGGTCAAACCTAGCCAAAATTTTTGGTAATATTGAGAAGTGTCGAAACACCAAATTTTGCTGAATAAAGTTATCAGCGTTTTGTTTAGAACTGGTTTACC
Source organism: Tanacetum coccineum (assembly GCA_026074375.1). Lineage (NCBI taxonomy): Eukaryota > Viridiplantae > Streptophyta > Magnoliopsida > Asterales > Asteraceae > Tanacetum > Tanacetum coccineum. The sequence continues at coordinate 17,755 of BQNB010040733.1, forward strand.
AAATCTTAATTTTTTTTCCTAGTCACGCAATCGGTTAATGCAAATTAAATCTCGGGACGAGATTTCTTTAAAGGGTAGGTATTCGTAACAACTAGGAATTTTCGGATTTTTAAATGACCTATTTTTACGCCTTTGACTTTTCGGGTCCGACTTGACTTTTTTGAACTTTTTGACTTTGTACGGTCACATAAACGCGATTACCGCGTAGCCGGTAAATTTCTGAATTTTTTTTAAATAATAAATCATATTTATTATTATTTATCTCTCATTACGAATTTAGTTTTCAAATTTATTGGAAAAGAAAACGAGAAAATATATGTTATTTCTAAGCCGACTTATCAAAAACGACCCGCTAAATCACGTTTTCACGACTCGGACTCTAAAGCAATTTGATGTAAAACGACATTCCTGACAACTTTTTAGTTTTGCCCGAGACCCGAAAACAAGCAGAAAAATGACAAGAAAAACCTCTAGCGAAAATTTTGAAAACGAAAAACAACGCGTACCGACAAAACGAAAATAAGTTTATTAATTATATTAAATTATTGCTTTTTTTATTTTATTAAATAAAATAATGTTTAATAAATTTATTTTATCATGTTATTCAAAAAGCGTTTATTAAAAACGCACTTACTTAATTTATATATCTTATTAGCGAACAAAGTTCGTAAGGAATACACAAATAAATAATAACTATTTTTAAGTAAATTTTATAAAAGATTTATAAAACCATAGTCATATGGATACTCATTTTGTGGGGAAAATTATTCCTAACGCAATGGCGCAAGTTTCGAGTTTTGAATCATCCGTTAACTTGCCCAAACGAGACAGACCGTTATATTACAAAAGTTACACTTTTGATCCCTGTGGAAATAGTTACAAAAAAACGAACCTAGACTATTACACTCCTTACACTTTGTTTTTAAACTTATATATCTTACATTATATATAACAGGATACAACAATGTCACCTCATGCAACATAAATGCTACATAATCATCAAAGAATGCCACCTCACCCACAATTTAATCTATGTCATCACCTTTTAAAGACACCTAAGCATTTTTTAATCCACATAAATAGCCAAGAAATACATACCCCTCTCGTCTCTCCCCTCTCTCACTTATCCTGCAGCCACACAAGGCCGCAAGAAAATTGTCCGAGCGCCAGTATTACCGGCCCGATGCCCAAAAAGCTTCCCCCGCCCACCCCCGATCTACCCCCGAGTCCCACACCACGCGCCGCCACGCGCTTCGTCTTCAACAACCACCACCACCCCCTCGTCACCACCACCGTACGCCACCACTACCCTCATCTCGTCACCCCCGCCGCCAACACCACCGCCGACACCACACCACCATCATCATCCCGTCTTCATCATCACCACCACACGAACCACCGCACCATCTCACCACAACCATCCTCACCGTCACCAGCCACCACAAGGGTGCGTTGGTTTGTCTTGGCACCACAGAAAGGGTGCGTTGGGTTTAATGGCAGCACCACAAGGGTGCGGTTGGTTTTACAAACCACCAGCCAGGGGTGCGTTTGGTTTTGCACCACGTTGGGTGCGTTGTGGTTTATCAGAAACACCACAAAGGGTGTTGTTTCGGTGGTTCAGCAGCAGCCCGCACAAGGGTGCGTGGTTGGCTGTGAAACGCACTAAGGTTGCGTTTGGTTTAGTAGAAAACAACTAGGTTCGTTTGGTTTAGGATATAGCATATTAGGGTAGCGTTTGGTTTATGTAGAAATTAATTAGGGTGCGTTTGGTTGGCTGTAAACAGCCATGAGGGTGTGTTTGGGCTGCAGAATAACACCCAAGGGGAGTATTTAGAGTTTCGAAAGAAGACAGATTAGGTGGCGTTTTAGATTGATTGACAAGCCCAAAAAGGAGTGCGATTGGCTTGCTTAAACCCGAAAAGTGCGTTTTTTTTTATTTGCAAAAACCATAGGGCGGCGATTTTGTTAAGTAAGAGCGCTTAAGGGCGCGTTTGTTTGATGTTATAACACAGCCAAGGGGTGCGTTTGGTTGATGGTGTAGCACAAAAGAGTGTGTTTGGTTTTGTTATTTACACAATAAGGGTGCGTTTGGGATAGCAGAATTAACATATGGGTGTGTTTGGAATAACAGAAATACAGCAAGGGGTGTGTTTGGGACAGCAGGAAACCGTAAGGATTAGGTTTGGGTGAGCAGAAAACTATAAAGTGTGCGTTTGGGATAGCAGGGAACCCAAACAGGGGTGTTTGGGACATCATGGGTGTTTGGTTGGGCAGATTTGCAACAAAGGGTGCGTTTGGTTTAGCAGAAAGACCAATAAGGGTTCGTTTGGTTTATGCAATTGACTAATAAATATAACACGAGATTTATAAATTATAATCGGAACTAAAATGGTGGTTAATGGTTAAATAAATGTGATATTTATTACGTTGTTTAGTTTATATATAAATATATATTTGAAACACGCGGGTTGTTTGAAAAGATAAGGAAAAAACATAGATTTAAAATATAATATGAGAAGTTATATAACCGGAAAGGTCATGACGAAATTTATATAAATTTCTATATTTAGTAATGTTTTACTAAACCTCTATTACTTTAGAAACCCGGTAAAAAGGACAGAGTTATATTTTGAAGATATATTAAATTATAACTATACAATAACTCGACAACGGATAAGAATGATACTTTTACAAATGAGGCAACAATTTTAGCTACGATCCGTTAATAAGACAAAAGATTAATTTATAAAATATTATTTTATAAATTCCTAACTAGAAGATAACATCATAATTGTTGTAAAAGCTTTACCAACATCGTTTAACATAAGTTGTAACCTTAAAACGTACGTTTACGTTTATGCAAGAACTTTTTATTTAATTAAGTGTTGATTTTATAAAACGGGTCAAACTAATTGGTTTAGTTATTTACTCACACTTCGTATATAATACTTGCAAAGCATTGTATATTTCACCTTAATCTTCGGATTATTTATCTTCGTTATATAAATTCACGATGTTACGAATTATAATTAAATTGTTTATTAATCCATAATGTAAATATACATAAATATTACATACGTTGCGTTTACTTTTCGATTTATTTTATTTAACCAACCACCAAACTATTACAACGTGGAAATCTAAATCTTTATCAATGTGCCGCGTTGATGTTACCATTCATCTAGAAATCCAAATACATTATCCTAGGCTAGTAGGTCTTAGCCGTTAAGATTAGTTGCAACTTCTTGATCGAGTCGCTTCGTCTTCCGTTTGTGTTGTGCATACTAAGATGCCCTATCTGTCAATCGCTCTAACATCATCCGAGGTGAGTTTATAGCCCTAATGTTTTTAACTTGTTTTACATAATAATTTGGGTAGTGAAAATGCTTTTTTTTTGCAAATGCGTTTACATGGTTATTACAAATTGGTTGCATAACTCATTTACTTAGATCGCTATGGATACATTATAGTGACTTCATTTTTGGTCACACATACATACTTTACGTTTTAAAATATTACGGATTAGCTTAAGCGGATTGGAACTGATAACTACAAGTAACTGGCCTGGGGTGTTCTTGAAGGGGACACCGGTAACGGGAGTTACAATTTTTACATACAGCTCGGAAGTGTTCTTGGAGTGTCACCGATAACGGTGATTACATATTGTTATGTTACTGCCGGTGTGTTCTTGGAGGGGACACCGTAACGGGAGACAATTATTTAAATAATTGCCCGGGTGGTTTCTTGGAGGGGAACCCTGTATGGTAACATACAAGTCTACGTCACACTTCATGAACAGTAAAAACACTTGGAGGTGAGCGCGAATGTTAAGAAATATATCTAATTCGGGTGTGACTCACCCGTTCGGTGATAGCTATCACTGGCAAACGAACGTTTAATAGCATGTTAATCCACTGCAAATGAATAAAAAATAGATCTATTCGGGATTGACAATCCCCGTTCGGGTGATTAGCTATCACTGGGCAAACGAACGTTATAACATGTCGGATTACGATTGGTTGGGTCTACAGGGCCAACCATACATATACATGAATACTTGCGCGTTGTCTTGAATAAAGTGGCAATACATACTTTGAACAAAGGTGGTTCAACTATACATACGTTTTGGTGACTACTTGGGGATTTAAATGGTCATGCATGCTTTACAATTCTTGATTTCTAAAAATCATACATACGTTTTGAGAGAACATTTAAGGATTTAAACGGTCATACATACTTTACGGAACTTTGGTTCAACATTTATATTTAAACAAATCTATGAACTCACCAACTTTATGTTTACCTTTTTAAGCATGTTTTCTCATGTGATTGATGCTTGCTTACTTGATTGTTGCACTGGATCTAAAAAATTTGACAAGAATCCCATTATGGATTACTACTTACATACAAATAAAATCTCGTTTGATTGTTTTCAAAAGCTTTTCATTGTGATGCAATTATAGGACAAATGTTATATCAATTTCAAGAAAATCAACAAGATTACTTTTCAAACGACACATTTAGAGGTCGTTCTCTTGTATCTAGCGCTGTGTATTATGAAGTAACGCTCCCGGACATACTTCCGCTGCGACACGTTTTTGGGGGTGTTACACCTTAGACCTATATCTTTATCATTATACATATTGTTTGGTGAAAAACTTAATGGGTTATATGATAACTTATTTTTTTTACTTCTTATAATACTTTAAAGTTTTCTTTTTTATTGTTTACACATGGAGCATAATTGTTATCTATTATCTAGCATAGAAGTTGGTTTTAAAGTTGCTTTGGACTACAAACATGTGTTTCTAGCAATACATTTTTTAGTTTATTTATATTGTTGAGCTTGTAACTGTCTAGGTCTTTTCCTGCTATTAAAGTAATTTGTCGAAAAAACCTTGCTATTGTCAGAAAATGTTGTTGCAACGCGTGGGTACCGAATTAGTAAATAGTGAAAGATAATATTAATTTGGTGAAAAATAAAGGACCACTTCAACATGTACCCGATTACCATGTTAGTGTAGGGCTGAGCATTATAGACCGCGGACCGGATCGAACCGAGAAATCGGACCGGACCGCACATATTTTGATCCGGTCTTCGGTCCACTCTTTTCCTCATTTTCGATCCTCGGTCCTCGATCCGATCCAGGGTGGTCTTACACACAACCGACTATATTGCCTTGTTGGACCGGACCGGACCGACGACCCGGACCGACCGGGTCGGACCAAATATTTCGGTTTAGTGATATCGAAACAAACTTTTAAAGTTGGTTGGTATCCTATGTTAATAAAAAAATAAGTATTTTAAGTCGACAAAATTTTAAAAGTACGTGAGTATCTATAACTTTTACTCTTTAGAGTACCCATCCTTCAAATCGGAGGTCAAAAGTGTTAAAACATTAAGGACAAAAGTTGCAACTACTCAATAATTAAGGACCTAAAGTGAAAATTTGCAACACTTTTTAAGAAACAAGAATCACAGTGGCAGCTGGGCCATTGTTTGTTCTTCTTCTTCATCAGATCAGGAACCATTAACGCCGTTACATCTCTCTGTTAGTCTTCTTTAAAACCCTTTATTCATCTTTCATTTAATCCTTTATTAATATAAATTTCATTGTTTTAATTTAAGTAACTGAGCAAATTTTGATATGTGCCCACTAAGTGTTTGATGAAATGTCTATCAACCCAAATTGCTTATAAACATTGAAAAATGATCACGAGCGGGCGCGATGGGTAAAGGGTCTGCTTCTAGAAAGACAACATTGATAAATGATCAAGATACCTAAAACCATTGGCGGAGATAGAGAGGGGGCCCGGGGGCAAGTGCCCCCCTAACGAAAAGAATTGTAGTGTAAAATTTCTAAAATGTCTTGCTTTTTTTGTTAATTTTGCCCCCCTAAGACCAATTGTAATTTGTGTGTAGTTTATAAAAATTTAATTTCATGATCTTAACTTGTTGTGACAAAACCGGTAAACTAGTGACGCGTGATCTAGGCACAAAATTTAGTCTACAGTTGTTAGGGTATGTTGTGTGTAGATTATATGTGACCACGGGTGCTGCATCACAAACCTTTATGACTAGACGTAATAGAAGACCCTTTACTGCTGTTTGGAGGGGTATTGGTGACGCGTTTTCGTTGTTACGGAGTGCACCCAAGCACGCTTTTAAGGGCCAATAATGGAGGTGGTTTTGAATCCGGATTGACGAACTGTAGTGTGGTGAGAGGTATTGCGGGGTGTGTTTGTGGGTTGGTTTTATGTGGTCAACTACGAGGGTTGTTGGTAATGAAAGTTGATGTGGAGGTGAGGTGGCGGTGGTAAATCTGGTCATTGTTACACCCGGTCTATTGAAGTTTTGAAAATGATCATCTATATACATCTTTCTTATGCGGTGTTTTATGCTTGATTTACCTGTCACTGTTTGTCCGTGGGACCGGTTTGGCGTGGGGCCACTTGTATATCGATTTTCCGTTGTTTGATGCTTGTGTTACTCAAGTGCATGGTTTCGATGTATATAAGTATATTGTTTGAAATTGAGCATTTTCGGTGTGTGGCTACCTCCATGATTGTAAACGCATTAATACTATGTGTTGTAACTTATTGTGTATAGAAAATTCAAGACTAGAACATGGATCATTCTGCCGCATTACAGCTAGGGTATATTGTGTACCACCTGTTAAATGAAATGTGTCTGTGACTTTGAACTCAAATTGTCTATAATTTTGGAAAATACCTATTTTTGTAGCACCACCCTGATCAGATGTGAATTAAGTTGTGTGCCGTAAGTTTCTGTTTAGAGATTAAGCATGATCATTGATGTTGCGGCACAACCCGCGTAAAAGATTGAAAAATCTTACTGTTTTAGAAAAGACCGGTTTTGTGCCGCCACCATGATCATATATATGCATAAATGTGTGTACTATAGATACATGTTGTGTAAAGAATTATGAGAAAAACATTTAACATAATGAATTAATGATGGATATTGCAGCACAAACACATTAATGATTCACAGTGTTAAGAACCTACTAAGTGTTTCATTTGGTTGCAGATAAGAAGCAATGGCATCTCGATTACAACTTCCGACAGACGATTCAGTTTTGTTGAATGTAACTCATTCTAATCTCAAGTCGTTTGCTTCTGAAGTTAGATTCTCACTTGAGGTATTATACTTGCTCCTTACTTTATTTGAATTCTTTTGTTAGCATACATAATTGAAGCTAAACTTCTATTCTCAGAGCACAGTAGAAGCTGTTAAAGACAAACTATGGAAAAAAACTGGCACTGCTGTTGATTCTATGCGCCTTGAACTATATGACGATACTGGTGCTAAAGTATCAGACTTAAGTGATAATACAAGACCTTTTGGTTTCTATTCTCCTCTAGACGGGTTAGTTTTGCTAGTATTCGTCTTAATGTTAATTTCATATTTGACTATGTCCATGTTACGGGTTACTAATAGTCCGCCATCTATGTATTGTAGATACCGCATTCATATTATAGATCTTGACCCATCATCTGTAACATCTGGTGGTTGGCTAGAGGATACTTCACTGGTGGAAAAGTACAAGATTTCTGATGAAGCATATGATAAACTTGATGGTAATTCTTTTGAAGAAAATTTTCTTTTGCATATGACTGTTTGTGTATTTACGATAAACTTATGTTGTATGAGTCACCATGTGGGTACAAATGTTTGCAGGTACGTATAGAAAGTTCAAGGAGAAGCTTGGCCCTCGAAGTAGCTCTGCTCAGGGATCTAAAGTAAGCCAATAATTTCAAAAAATATTGTACGAGATATACTAATATATGTGGTACTGCTGGTGTGACTGCGGGCTTTCATTTTGCTTGTTTGAGCAGATGGATGAAGATCATATGGAGAAGATATGTGCAAATATCAAGGTATGTTGGCCTTCCGTGTTTTGTAATCATTGTTGTCACTGGAGGTTGCATCATCACAACCATTTGATGATCCATATGATCTTTTAACGGTATGATGTTTCAGTTACTTGGTACCTATTATTGCCGTTCAAAAAAAAAAAAAAAACTTGCTACCTATTATCATTATTACATATAATCTCATGAAAGGATTTGAGGCTACTGTCTACAGTATTTGTATATTTAGAGGGTATTTTAGATCTTTGACCATTAGTCAAAAAAATAAATTCCAACTTACAAGGAGCAATGGAAGTATCAAATTATTAATTACCTTGCATAGCAAGATTGAAGGTTAAAAATAACATATTTGCCCCGGTATCATAATTTCTAAATTTGAACAGTTTAATATAGGGTCCCCACAAGATTCCTGTTTGCTGTAGATTGAGGATACTTTTGGTTATTCACAATAAATCAAACATTTCGTGTAGATATCTGCCACATTAAATATTGCAATTTCATGGGATGGACCAAAGTGTTGAATTTTGTGAACTATAATTAATGCCACCGAGTATGATTGCACATAAGAAAGCTAATGTTATTTAAAACTTAAAGTTTCATTTATGTGCCAATATAGGTCGGAGATAGATGTCAAGTTGAACCAGGGGATAAAAGAGGTGTGGTGAAATTTGTGGGTAAGGCAGACGCCCTTGGAGCGGGCTTTTGGGTTGGAATTCAGTATGATGAACCATTGGGCAAACACGATGGCTTGTAAGTGAACTCTAGTTTAGTTGCGTTTATCGAATGGGTTGATGTGTCGACACTTATTTTCCCTTTCATTTTTTGTGATGTATGTCTTTAGTACGATTATAGAGACTATATTATTAGCAAAAAATTATTATCATAATAAAAACGCCATAGGACACCTAAATCATTTTATCACAAAAAAATGAGTTCTTACGAAATAAAAAAAGAAACTGGCTACAAAGGAAATGCTCCACATGTCTTCTAGAGTGTACTCAAATGCTTTCAAACTCTCAAGTACTTTTTAGAGGATGTGAACCATTACCTGAATAGTTGTTTTTTCTTTTCTTTTCTATTTTACCCATTGACATGTTATCAGTTACAGTAAATAAAACCCGAATTGACCCGTTTTAATATAAATGGATTGAAATGCTCGTGGACAAATCTATTACACTAATTTCAATAACTAGAATGAGGAGTCCATTTAACTAAATGTTGTGGTTAAGTACTTAAGTTAATTATTCTTTTTCTCTACCTAATTAAAATACTTCTGCATATGTTGACAGGGTGAAAGGGACACGGTTCTTTGAATGCCCACTACTTCATGGAGCTATGGTTAGGCCAGATAAAGTAAAGGTTAGCATCATTCATATATTTAATACAGTAGTCCTTGATGTTCCTAGCTTTTGACGAATTTTCAACCTTTGTATACTTCATTGTCAATTGCCATTATTACAATAGTGGGCACATAAAGGATAAGCCATTTAATAGTCAAAATAGATTATTTCGTTATTTCGGACTAAGCAAACATTAAGAGTGTGACACTTAAGACCAGTTATTTGGATATATACACCACAGCATGGTACTTTTTTTATGTTACTCAATTTATTTTTCACACTTATTTTTCCTTTATTTTATAATGGTGTAACGGCTTGGACATTTTGCAGGTTGGAGACTATCCTGAGAGAGATCCGTTTGAAGAAGAAGAAGAAATATAAGAGCTATCTAGTTGAGTATGGACCAAATGTGCAATTAGTCACTGTTTTCGTAGATTGGTGTACGTATACGTCTAATTGCTATGTTTAAATTATGATCAAGCTCGTAGCATCTGTGTACTCCATTTACTTCTACGAACCTCCCAACAAGTTTTCTGAAATCTATCCATTTTTCTTTAACAGTTCTAAGAGGATTTTTAATTTTGGGTATGTACGGTGAAGGTATATCTGTAGCTGGAGCCGAGAGTTGTGAGTTGGGGCCTTCAGCTTTTTCTTTATATTGACAAAATTAGTTGTGGCTAACCACTCAAGGGTGGCCTAGTGGCAAAAATGTTTGTGACTATCATTCTTAAATGTGTGAGGTCTCAAGTTCAATTCCTGCTAGGTGCAAACAACTTTGAAGTGATCACGTCAACCTCCTGAAAAGGGAGGGCTTTACCTGGTTCGAGTCTGTGTGGCGGTGGGTTCAAACCCGTGGATTAGTCAGCCAAAAGGTCGGAAATCATTGTTATCCAAAATTAGTTGTGTCTGTATTTGAAAAGCGTTTTATATATAAAGTATAGACTTTTAGCTTCATGAAATATTTTGAAATCTTTACACCTTAAGTGCGGGGAAATTGACCAAGTCTTATCGATCGTTTCTAAATATTGAATTCACCTTGATGATTTTTTTGGGAAAAAGGGGGTTTTACCTTGATGAAATTTACGAATGGAGACCGATACATTAATCTAGTGGTAATAGTGCATCTCCCGTGTCATATAGATCGAAAGCAATAGGTCAAAACAATTCTTCTCCCTATATATGTTTCTGTTAATGTCATGTTATCATTCATCCCATTCCCTTTTTCTTCTCTTGAAACACAAACTCACACATGGCTCCATATCTCAAATCACAGCATGAACATATTCCATTAGACCAGACCTTCACAAAATGCAATATGTAGATTGAACGAACCCTAAGTTGAGACATCGAAAATGACCTCTTAGTCAATTCAAAGTCTTTCTTTCCTTACTTCATGTTGGTTGCTTTTGAAGGTGGTAGTATACTAAGAGCATGTTTCTTGTTGTCATGCTACCCTCTTTTGGTGATCTTGAACCAGGACCTTAGGCTCAGGCTCATGATCTTGATCACCTTTTGTGGTATGAAGGTGAAGGACGTTGAGCTTGTGGGTAGGACAGTGTTGGTCAAATTTTATCTTGAAAACTTGAACCTTGAAGTCTATGAGCTGGTGTTTAGCATGAAAGAGGCAAGAACAAAGGTGACGGTATTGACTAGTGTGCCTAGAGTGATGGTTGAAGGGTTTTGTAAAGAGTATTTGAGTGTTGATGAGGTGGTAGGGACTGAGTTGCATATTGTTGGTGGTTGCTTTAGTGGGTTCGTGTCTACTTCTCGTGTGGTTCTGAAACATAAACTGGCGAAGGAGTCGTCTGGAGATGAAAAGAAAGAAGATATTGGTGCTGTAAGTTGTGTTCTTGATCAGAGTAAGGTATTTGTGCTATTCGTTAAGGGATATTTGCGTTTTACTTTCTCATTATTATGTTTTTGATCAAGTAACTAGAAATCATTTCATAAACGGCGGGTTTAAGAAAACTGATCTTGACTGTTTGATTATTTCTATAGAAGCTCTTAGGAAAAGCACATGAAAATGGTAGGAGTTTTGTGACCATACATTTTATGGTTCCAATTATGATGAAAAACTGCAAACAAATCCACACTTTTCTCTACTACATATATGATTAGATTTATGCAAAAAGAACTTGCTAAAATGGTTTGGATGTGCAGGGTTTCAAGGTTATTGTTATAATTCCAATGGAATAAAAGAGGTCAAAATTAAGAGATAAGGAATTACATATATATTCAACGGGTTTCGCAAGTTACTATGATTATCATTATTATTTATTAAGCAGTTTAATTTTTATGTAGTAATGTTGTTTTATGTATAGATCGATATGCTATCTTAGGATGTATTCTATAAGATAAATGTTTGATTCCGTTATTATTGATCATAGGAAGCTAATGTGATGAACGATGAAGACACAAAAACGGCTTCAAGAACAAAAATGCCAAGGGGAAGGTACCCAAAACTGATGGACGGCTTGCTCTTCTCCCAACTCCACTTGCAATGTTGGCCATCATTTTGTGGCTCCCTTTTGGGATTTTACTTGCCATAATACGAATTTTTGTTGGCGTTTTCTTTCCTTATAAAGTGACCGTCTTTGTATTCGCTTTAAATGGCATACATCTTAGGGTCAAAGATTATGATAACTTGAGGGAAAAGAAAACTGAAGAAGGGAAAGTTGTTGGCGGTGTTCTTTTGGATCCACTCGCCTTAACCCTTACCATGCGTAAGTCATTAACCGCAGTTACTTATAGTCTAAGCAAGATATCAGAGATCATAAGCCCGATCAAAACAGTTAGGTTATCTAGCGATAGGAAAAAAGACGGAGAAATGATACATCAATTATTGAGTGAAGGCGATTTGGCTGTTTGCCCACAAGGAACGACTTGTAGGGAGCCTTATTTGTTAAGATTTAGCTCGTTGTTCGCTGAGATTGTGCCAGTTGCATTGGACACAAATGTGACCATGTTTTATGGGACAACCGCGAGCGGGCTCAAATGGTTGGACCCAATTTACTTCTTGATGAATCCTCGGCCAATCTACCATGTTCAAGTGCTTGAGAAATTGGCTAAGGGGCTCACTTGTGGTCTTGGAAACAAGTCTAGCCATGAAGTGGCTAACCACATTCAGAAGCAGCTTGCCCATGCTTTAGGCTTTGAATGCACAAAGTTGACTAGAAGGGACAAATATTTGATACTTGTTGGAAATCAAGGGGTTGTGGATGATGGCAGTAAGAAGACAAAAGCACCTTTTTCGAATTGATTTTATTATATGACGCCTCCCTTTCTAGCTGCAAATATTAATTTCATGAGTTTAAGCACCTGTACTTTCTCCTTTCTAGCTACAAAGCTGTTTAATTACTTTATATTATACAATAATATGATTTTGATGATGCCCAACTGTCTAGGCAGCCCGACAAGGTTTGATCTGCGTCAATTTATAGTTTGTGATCCACCACTTGGACTTGTGGTCCTCGTCAATTCCGTCAAGTCTTATTCTTCTGCATGTACTCATGAGGACGATACATAACGCGATAGCTGCATTTTCAATACAAATATACTGATGGTCCCTTCTTCCTAAGATGATCAGATTACTTCAATAAACATAAAATCTAACAAACTTTTGAAATCCTTTTCTGCTTTGAGAATAATCTAATAATCTTATTATTTTGTGTCTCACCCAAAACCAGGATAAAAAAAGTCTGGTTAATTAGGAATGTTTAGTTAAACCTTAAGTAAGAACGATAAAGCTTTGCGTCGACCTCCAGCCCTTCTAAACATTTGAATAACATTTAGCCATATGATTCACAATCGTGAAGGGCTTATCAGACTCCATAGGTATTGCATAGTGGAGTTTGGAGCCTAAGGTTTACCTGTTCGGTCACCAAAGGTGGCTCGGGTTTCCGTCGTACCAGAAAAAAAAACATTTAAAATTAGCATGTATTATAAATAAATAAGAATTTAGGCTGATGGGCATTTGTAAATGCCAACTGTAAAAAAATAAATGCTCCTCTTACGAATCGAAACTGGGACATTTTGATTAAATGTACTAACTTCTTGTTAGATATTTAGAAATTTAATTCTCATTGATGTAAAGTTACAAGTTATGGCATAGAGCCATAGAGTCATTAATCAAAGAGTTTTTCCTTAAAAAAAAGTTATAAAGTGTGATTTAGAATTGTTGACGACTTAATGAATTATGATATGACTCAAATTTTGGAAACACGGTGTGAAGTGAACTTCTAATGGATAAGTATAAGTCGCAGGCTAAGGACCGTCAAGCCCGGAGTGGAAATGTTATTACTGTATAGACCCGACCAAAGTATAGGTATCAGCTATGGTATACAACTATAGTTTCTTTGTGTTTATGTAGTTATTATCTTCTTTGTCATCTTTTTTTTAATTACCTAACAAAAAGATACAATTAGTTAGTAGAACACTAGGACGACAACTATTTCATATTTTTATATCTAATCACCCTTTGTCAAATGAGATTTAGAAACTATCCCAAAGCATGACCACACATGTTGGATTTTCTGGGAGATATTAGCTAGCATCAACAGGCTCAACTGTATATATTGTTATGTTTTTGGACCATCATTAGTTAGTGTTGACAATGCCATCGAAAACTGATGTGCCAAGTAATGGACGCTAATGGATTATACTCCCAACGATCATAGTTAATGACTTAAATGGGGTCGAAAACCATTGTTTGAGACTTCTCAAACTGATACCGACAAATCTATGATGATGTTTATAGCAACAAATGCACTATTGGAATTAAACACACAGGGGGTGGACCAAGGTTTTGTATGAGGATCTTTGCAAAGTAAATTTTTATCAGATCCTTATTGAAGTGTAAATATTTATATATCTGTGATTTTGTAGTGTTTTTATGATTAAGTAGCCCGGTTTAGAAATTGTTCAGCCTATAACAAGCCCATTCTATGAAAGCTTTATATGATAATCTTCTGTGTAGGATCCCGTAACACTTCACTTCATATATTTAAACACGAATCGGAACTAGAAATGAGAAAGAGAGAGTTGTTCTAGAGAGAGAAAGTAGAGAGAGAGATGAGAGAAAAGAGATATTAGATTTAGAAAAAGAAATGAGATAGATATGAGATAGATATGAGATAGATATTTTCTTAGTTAGAAAATATCTATATATATACCCCTACACATTTAATG
>BQNB010040733.1:33760-47211 GCA_026074375.1 Tanacetum coccineum
TAAGGCGTATGCAGTTTCTCATATTTAAGACAACTAGCCTCTTGAGCATTCCAATTGATGGGTGAAGTTCAACCAAACTCACACAGCCTTCAAGAATTAGCTCTTCGAGATTTGTAGTCTCTGAGAAGTTAGGGGTACTTATTAGGTCACGACAGTACCTTAGCTTCATTAATTTCAACCTTTTAAAGCACTGCAACAAGGAAAAGTATTAGTTTTTACATGATTAGATGTCAAAAGAGTAGTAAAACAATGTATGAACATGTGCATACCTTTGGTCTTGACCAAAGATGTTTCATGTGGCTATAGGACAGGTCGATGGCAACAATGCTTTGCGGATAAAAATTTGAAGGTAACAGCTTAAAAGGGTATCCGCGCCAACAAAGATACCTTAGGTTATTGGGTAAATGTTCCAATTTTCCAGAAAAGTTTAATTTAGAGTCCTTTGGTAGCTTTAGAATACGCAAGTTTTTCATATTCACAAAACATTTACCGTCTATGTCAACCTCTTCACTACATTTCTCTTCCGACAGGTGAAGAACTTCAACTGTTTCTGTTGCCTAAAGTCAAACAATAGCATCAGTGGATGGTAACAAGAAACATAAACTATATGAAAAATAGTAAAGCCATATGCCACTCTCACCTTGTTTTCGTGCAATACATCATAAACCTCTGATGGAACCGACAATCTGCTCCGATTCCCAGGTATGTTGGATTCTTCACGTACAATTTCCCTTGCCATGCTTTGAATCAATTCATGCATATGCAGTGACTTTGAAGATACGGTAATCAGCGACTTATCAACTAGAACTTCCATATTAGAATCTGGAAAACAATCACTGCTATCTAATACACTTGCAGCAAAATCTTTATTTTCCCCTATCAAGGAAAATGCAATGTCAAGAAATATTCTTTTCTGATCAAAGTCTAGCCCATCAAAAGTTGGTCGAAGTTTCTTTTGTATCTCTGAATTAGGATATGTTTGGAGTCTATCCAATTCGCTTCGCCACACACGCAAGGACTTTTTATACAAGAAACAACCAAAAACTTTGAGACCCAAGGGGTGACCTTGCAAATACTGCACAAATTGCAAAGCGAGCTCTTTAAAAACTTGTGTCGGATAATGTTGACGAAATGCATACAAACAAAAGAGTATAAGGGATTCATAATCATCTAAAAAGTCCATCTCATGAATTTCATCTACTTGATGAGATCTTAGCAACTGTTGGTCTTTACTAGTGAAAATAATACAACTCCCTGGGAAGAACCAATCAGGTGAACCCGCTAGCGCTTCTAACTGCTCCCGATGATCCACATCATCCAAAACTAGAAGTATTGGCTTAGATGCCATCCTCTTCCTTATTATCATGATTCCTTCACTAACACTTGCTATCTGTTGGATTATATGGTAGTTGGATAAGCGATACGCGACTAGAGGTGTGTGAGCCTATTGGGGGCACACATGTTAAAACATTTAGAGTGCGTTCGTCACTTCACGTAAGCTACTAAAAATAAACCAAAGGGCAAAAAATGATTTAAGACATGAATCCTACATTGTCCTAATGAGTAGCCGGTTACAATTAGGATTTTCAAATTGTGTCTAGATTCATTTTTGATATGATGATAAGGAAAGGAGTTTGATTAAGGGTGATTCTTGGGAGTTTGTGGACAACGGCCCTAAAATATTAGTGTTTTACTCTTTATCACAATTAAGGTTGTGAGGGTTTATATACCCTCCTTTCTCTTCTCACATTCATACGGTGACATTACAATTAACAGAACACAACAAACACTCAAACATGATTTCCTATCCTTTTCACATAGAAAACGCCGAATACTAAACCAAATATAGGGTTCTTGAATTCGGTTGTTTTGCTCTATTTCGGTTATAACACGAAATCGGTGGTGAAAACACTAATTTTCACCATTGATTTTCCGGTACAGAATAGTATGTGTGGGACTTTTGGTGATTGTTTTCAGTTGATTTGATATACACTTGTTGTAGTGGGTATACGTGAGGGTTGGACTAGCATCCGGGCGTGCTTGTTTACGTGTTTGTGTGAGCACTCGTAGAGGTGACAATTTAGTCGCTAGTTTCATACAATCTGTAACGGGGTCGGTGTTGGGAGAGTCTTTTGATTTGCTGGGGTGTGTGGTGTATCTACGAGGGTATGTTTCCTATTTTTTTTCTCTGTTTGTCCTTATAGAATGTGTAATGTTTTGATGTGAGGTTGTATGCCTATGTTTTTTGAGATGTCTTTGTTACGCCGTGTAGATCTAGTGAGGTAAGAGTTAATTGGTTAATATTGATATGTTAAATTTTTGGCGAAGAGTGAGCATCTTCGACTTTCGTGCTCATAAGGCTGTACTTAATGTTATTTGTTAGGTATATGCAGATGTATTACCAGTACATTGTCATAAAACTGCGTTTTTATTGATAAATTATTGGCATACACATGCAATCCTATGCCATAATAAATGAATAACCAACCTAGCAATCAACACAAAAATAAAATATAAAAAGAAAGTATAGATTAAAAATTAAATGTTAATTTTGTTGATCAGGAAAACCTAGTATTTTTGTGGAGCACGTCCTGTAATGTTCTTATAGGTGTCTCTCAAATTGGGGAGACTACTCTGAGTTTGTAGAACTCGAGGCAATTATGTGTTTTACTGCTTTCTTTATTAGGTGAGTGTTGTTTCTGTGTATCCGTCAAAATTTCAATCACTTTTTTTTCAGTCTTATGTTTTTGTAGTATTGCTGGGTTATTTAGATGTGATATTTGTCCGTTGTGTGTCTAGTAAATATTTTGCAGATAAAAAATAGATTTTATAGTGTGAAACTATTAAAAACAAGACTAGATACTTTATAGTAGAAATTTTTATTGGAACTTGTACATGGTACTAATTTTATTACCACCACTAATTCATAATGTCTCTAACGTTCTGTGATGACCAATATATGTTTACATTCTAGTTATTGAATTGTGGCGAAACGCGGAGTTGTGTTTTTAGAAAAAATTATAATATCGTATGTCATTAAAATTATGTACTAGATTTGATTTTATTATTGATGATATCGGTCTATGGGTGTGGTTTTTATCTTGCGCATATATGGGGTTACTGAATTGATGTTCGCGTACGACTCTCATTGACCTGTGATTTTATCTCACCAGCCCGCAATATTCATGCTTCGGTCTATATGAAGGGTATTTGTGGGGAATTACTTTGTCTTCCGGAATAAGTAGAAAGTAAATATAGGCTTGATCAAATTTGTAATCCCGCACAGCAATACAATTGGCATAAGATGAAAATCTGTATTGTTAACATAAGGTGGCTATCGTTTATCTTAACATCATTGTAGCTATCATTAGTTCAATTGGCAAGGATGCAACGGCTCGACTAGACAGCAGATCTCATTAAATGTAAGTATGGACAAACTATAACGAGAAGTTTAAGGCTTAAGTATATCTCCGGTGTTGAAGTTTGAGATTACAATATGAAAAGTCAGGTTTTAATACTGCTATGCGCGAATGAGACATGTTTCTCACGCTTTCTTTGTTCGTCTAAAATGGGAAATACTGGATTACCTTACGACAAGTATTGACCTACGCAAATATTTTGGACAAAATTTGACTTTTTGACATATGTAAGAGAGATTTTAATCAAGGGTGCCATTCGCTCTCACGCTTAGTCGGAAGTCTGTTTTTACGCATTCGATTTCATATTGACTTATTTTTAGCTATTACCTCTTGCCCTACTTGTTTTACACAGTTCAGTGGACTTCTGTATAATAATATTTAACGTGGTGTCCTCTGAGAGGTCTAAGTTGGATCTTTAGTGATGTATCAGATTGTGAGCCTCGTCAACTAAAAAATCTGGTCTTCTGAGGGCTTTTTCTTCACCTCTTGAGAAGCAAAAAACTGATGGAACAACTTTTATTGATTGGTATCTGACAATTAGGTTTGTCTTTCAATGATTGATAAGTTGATTACCTAGAGCAGCCACTTTCTCTGCTTCCTGTAGCTCCTAGCGGGTCAGCTAGCATTTGTTGTCCTGAATCCTTGCAGTTCTTATACTCTGGGTTTTAAAGGATCAAAAGATATTGCAGGAATCATGCTCATAACCATGGAGCCTAGAGAATCCTACGAAATTCTGGAAAATCTCCTGGACTAATTGACATGATAATAGGAGTTAAAGCTCTGTTTGCCCCGCAGCAGAGCAGGTGCTTTATACAGGCTACGCGTGTTTTTCTACGACGTAAACAGGAAGAAGGGCAGTCAGTTAGCTCGTATGTTATGAGAATGAAGGGTCTTTATTGACTAATCTTGGAGGTTTTAGGGCCACACGTGAATTGGTCCTTGTGTGAGTTGCATTCTTATTGGTTACGTCAAGGGAATTTGATGGGTTTGTGCAGAATTACAAAACATGCATAGCCTGGGAATGGACTGGTTAACAAGTTGCATGCTATGCTAAAGCTCCATTGAGGCAAAACTCTCTAATCTGCCCAAAAAACATCGAGCTGGTGCTCTACATGTATTCGAGCTGGTAAAGACCATAAAGGTAAAAAAGCTCATCAAACCCAACCCTCTAAGGCTTTGGAAGGGGACAAAAATCAAGGGAATGGGAAAAATAAGCACGCTTATGCTCCCAAGCCCAAGATTCACCCCTCCACCCAAAAGGGAAGATCCCGCAAAGGATCATTCCTGTCTTGAGTGTGGTGAGAAAGGACATTGGAAGAGGAATCTTGTCTCATGTACTTAGCCGAGTTGTAAGAAGCAAAAGAAGCAGCCTCTGGTGTACGGTGGTGGTTCAGGTATACTTAGTTATAGAACCTCAATAACTTTCCTTAATAGATCTGGGATCTATGACAATGGTTGTGGTACTCTTATTTGTAATACACACGCAAGGTCTAAGGGCTAGTAGGATTCTAAGCCGGGGGCTCTTAGCTTGTACGTGGGCATGGTTCAACGTGAAGTGTGGAAGCTATTGGCAAACTTTGATTTATCTCTCCCTAGCGGAATTAGTTATTGTTTTGAAACAATTGTCATTATTGCTCCTTCTAGTACTAGAGGAGTAAATTTCAGTTTCCCGTTTGTTACGAATATGGTTTTATTAACGCTTCGTGAATAATACAATTAATGGTTCTAGGAATAACCATGTCTGTGTGTGTGTGATGTGTGTCTATCCCAAGGGATGGTATTTTTGAAATTGATTTGTCTAATTCTCTATATCAATATGATAAAATTCTATATTTATGTTTGCAACAAAATGAGCCAAACTTAGAATTGGACTATGCTATCTTGTGCTTGTCGCTTGGACACATATCATGGAAAACAGTTTTGGAAAAGTACACACGATGGATTCTCAATTCATCTTACCTTAGGGCCTTTTGAAAAATGCGGTTCCCTTGTTTGTCTGGTAAGATGGCAAGAAACCTTACACACTCAAGTGGAAAGGGCCCCAAGACTTATTGGACTAATATCACACAGATGTAGTGGCCATTTATTTAAGATCACTTCCAAGGAAAGGATATAGGGCGAACTACTTCGGTCACTTTCCTGAAGACTTTAGTCGTTAATGGTTTTGTTACCTTGTTGAAACATCAAACATGAAGTGTTTGAAACTTTCAAGTGTTTCAAAGGAAGTAGAAAATCAAATCGGGTAAGACCATTTAAAACGCTACGTTTGATCGTGGGGGCGAATAGTTATGAGTCAGAGTTTTTGGATCTATCTCAATGATCAGGGGTTTACGCCCATCGTACTCCTCCTTACACTCCACATAACTACAATGGTGTGTCGGAGTGGAGAAACAGAAACCACTACCTAGATATGGTTCGATCTATGATGAGTTCAAACAACTCTTCAAAATGTCCTTTTGGGAATATGCTCTCTGAGACTGCTGCATGCATTCTCAATATTGTTCCAAACCTAAGAAGGGTGAAAGACAACTTTCGACGCGATATGGCCATAGGCTATAGCCCCTAAGCTGTCTTACTTAAAGTTGGGGTGTGACGGCACTTTTGGTAGCGAGTGTTTAATCTTTAACAAGCCTGACATGTTAGCCAAACCCAGGTCCATTTTAGTGTATCTTCATTTAGGTTATCCTAAAGGAAACAATGGGATTTTTCTTTCTACTTCCCTACCGGGAGAACAAAGCCCTTGTTTGCTTGGAATGCTGAATTTTGAATTCCTAGAGAATAGTCTTATAAAATCACAAGAAGCAAGTGGAGTCTAGAAGATCTTGAAAATTATTTCCAAGAAAGGAAAGATCGCATCATTCTATAGACCTCTGAGACTTCATATCATGAAGAGATGATCTGTAATGATGAACCTCAAAGTATATCATTCCCATTCGTAGGTCACAAGGACACGAGTCCCAAAGCTCGTATGTGTTTATACATCGATGACTGGGGGAACATGAGTTAGGGCTGATCTCGGTGAACCCCCTAACTATAATGCTGCATTGTTTAGACCCTTGAGTCTGATAAATGGCTTATTCTATTGAATGTGGAAATGCCAATCATGAAAGCAACGAAGTTTTGGATCTTGGTTGACTTCCTCCCTAAATGGCAAAAAAACGTTTGGTTAGCAAGTGGCTCTTAAGAAAAAGACGACATGGATGAGCTGTAACTCTATAAAGCTCGTTCTTGTGGTGAAGGGCTATACTCAAAAAAAAACCCGGGATTATTTATGAGGAAACCTTCCTCTCTTGTATGCAGACAATAGGAGCTTATTTAGGATTCTTATAGCCATAGATGCGTATATGACTATGAGATTTGGCAAAGGGATGTCAAAAATGACTCTTCTCAATGGATATCTCCAATGAAGGGTTTTTACAATGGAGCAACATGAAGGTTTTGTCTATCCAAAATATCCAAACCGAGTATGCAAGCTGGAAACGTTCCATTTATGGGCATTAAGCATTGCATCAAGGCAATGGAATAGCGTTTTGATGTTGAGATAATGATATTTGGTTACAGTCATAATGTGATGAGCCATGTGTATATATAAAAGCTAGTTGGGAGTAATGTCACATTTCCTAATCTTGTAAGTTCGACGACATATTGATCATCGGGGAAACAGCATTCAATTGTTTACAAGATGTTATATCCTACCCTTGACAAGTGTTTCTGATATGAAAGATTTAGGTGAAGCTGCATATATTCTTGTAATTATGATCTACAGAGATAGATACGACGGTTGATTGGCTTATGTCCAACAGTGCTTAATCGATAAATCTTAAAGCGTTTTCACAAGGAGAATTCCAAGTTGGATGTTTTCCCCATGCTAGTATATTAAGATTGAGTAAATCAAAGGTGCCTCTACACCTGCAGTATTGATGCGCATGCAAGTGTTCATTTGCCTCCGGCTTGTGTGGGTTCTATTATGTATGCTGTGTGATTTGTATCGACCTAGTGGTTGCAGTTCGCTCATAACATAACAAGCCGATTTCAACAGAATCCCAGTATCTTCACTAGACTATGTCAAGAACATTTCTGAAGTATCACAGGAATACTAAGGCATGTTTTCTAATTTACGGAGGTGATCTAAAACGATGGTGCTCAGGGTTTCTTGTACTGATGCTGGTGATATCTGTACGGACGTTGATGACCTCAAGTCTAGACTGTGATATGTGTTCGTTTTTGAATGAACGGTGATGTTGACTGGATGATGAGTGCCAAGCAAAGCTATTTTCGACTACTTTATCTGCAGGACAGAAGCTGGAGTATATATTTGGCTGCCTTTCGATGTTCTAAGGAAGGCCGTTATGGGTTTCAGGATATTCATTTATGGGGCTACAGGTGTTTGTTCCCAACATTTGAAAAACCCCTTTAATCATGCTATTGTGATAATACCGGTTAGCCATATCACTAAGCTAATGAGTCTGAACACTAAAGGTGCAGAACATTTTCCGTGCCAAAGTTCACGCCTCGCGAAGCTATTGAATTTGATGACTTAAAGTTGGAAAAAGTTCACACAGATGACAACTTAGTGATTCCGTTTACTTAAAGCTAATGCGTTGGCTTTTCAAAAGCATTCAGTAACTTATAGGATATTAGATGCTTCCAGCTAGTAGTTTTTAATGTAAATCTGTGGTTTTTTAGTCTTGTGGTTAATTAGGATTGTAAAGACAATTTTCTATTTTTCTGATGGTTTAAAAGATACAGGTTTTTGGTTATAATTCATATAAACAATTGTTTGGTCCTATATTAATTATTTAATCCAATGAATGTTTTTATTCTAATTAAGTCCATTGTCGGTTATCATTATGGGTTGTATTGTTACATAAAGGCAAATGTGAGTGATTTGGTTAAATTCTTTGAATATTTGGAAGGTTCCCACCTATACTCATATGTTACACACAGGGATGCGGATTGGACACCCCAACTTCGGAATCGTATACATTATGGTTCGTTTGTCATAAGTAAAATTTGAAAATGATTAGTTTTTAAGTCATCCATTTGACTTGAGGAATTCAAACATACAGTTTTTGGTATGTGTGGGTATCACTTTTTAATTCTATGTCAAGACGGTGTCCTGAAAATGGTAGTTTTAAAGTAGATTTTTGGAAGTGATGTGAAAGCAGCATTTCACCACCACTTGTATTCAACAAAGAATTTGTTCCTCCAATTGTTTGTGCAGAATAATACAATTAGTGGCGCCTCTCCAGGAATAATCAGATAATCTGTTTGGCGAAACCAAAGGGTAATTCCAAGACGATTCTTGATTACATTTGGTATATGTATTGAATTCTATATACGAGAATTCTAAATGGTTATACTATATGGAATGAATGTTTTAGGATCCATATCAATGGTTTAACGGTATTTAAACAAAGGGATGATTATAGCATGACATAAATAAACCATGCTTGTCACCGGAGAATGTTTATGAAACTTGATCTCAGACACTTCTTAGTTTTTTAAAACGAAAGTGGTGAGTGTTGCCTAGACGTTTCCTCGTTAGTGTTATCGTAGACTATTGGTTACTCCAACTCCCAAGTGGGAGCTGTTGGATTATATGGTAGTTGGATAAGCGATACGCGACTAGAGGTGTGTGAGCCTATTCGGGGCACACACGTTAAAACATTTAGAGTGCGTTCGTCACTTCACGTAAGCTACTAAAAATAAACCAAAGGGCAAAAAAAAAATGATTTAGGACATCGAATCATCATTGCCTATATGAGTAGCTGGTTTACAATTGGATTCAATATTGTGTTAGATTCATTTTTGATTCGATGATAAGGATGGGTTTTGATATGGTTGATTTGAATGAGTTGTGATAAGGCCTAAAATATTTGTGTTTTACTTTGTCTCAATTAAGGTTGTGAGGGTTTTATACCCCTCTTTCTCTCTCAATTCATACAGGTGTATTCAATTAAAAGAACACAACAAACATCAAAACCTCGATTTCCTTTCTGTTCACTATTACAACGGAATACCTTTACCATTTATACAGGGCTAAATTTTTTTTCTTTCCACACCCACTTTTTTTTTCTTGATTCTGATGTTTCTGCTCTAATTTTTTTTTTTTCTTTTTTTGGTTATAATAACCGGATATCGCCGTGGGTAACCCTATTTTCACCAATCTGAATTTCGGTACAGAAGTGTGTGGGGACTTTTGGTTGATTGTTTTCAGTTGATCTTGTATACACTTGTTGTAGTGGGTTATACGTGAGGGTTGAACTAGCATCCGGGAGTGCTTGTTTACGTGTTTGTGTAGCACTCGTAGAGGTTGTCTATTTTAGTCGCTAGTTTCATACACTTGGTTTCTTTGATTTGAGGTGATAGAGGGTATGTTTCCTATTTATTTTTGCATGTCCCTTAAATGGGGTTTTATATTGTATGTTAATTATTTCTGTACTAGAATAGATCATCCGCTGCGTCATCGTAGAGTTAATGGGTTGACTTGATTGTAAATTCAACATTTCTTTAACATCTGTTGTGTTCATTGATTTTTTAACAAGCTGCTGTTGGACTTGAGGTTAGACCTTTCGTTTTTGTGATCCTTGGACATCATCACAAAAAGCACCTACCCTCAAAGGAGGCTGCATTCAAGTTATTAAATAGATTTTGCAAAGGGTAGTTTTTCCTATTCCACTAATACCACATTATTTCCAATCTTGCACCTTATATGAGCCAAATGAAGCGCCCCAAGTTACATAGTTTATCTACCATGGGCACCCACACCTACTAGGTTTAACAAATATCTAAGGGTCCATACAAACTTTATGAGGATTTTCTTTTGAGATGATATTAATGATTCGACTCAACCTGTTGAACATGAAAACCCAAAAAAAAAAGGTAGAGCTTGCCTAAAAGATACACGATTATATGGCACTCAAATAAGTTGGATGATTCCGAATCATTGCCATGGTAAGTTGGAACTATAAATTTACCTCCATATTGTCATATTTCTGTCATGGAGATCCTTCTGATAGGATTGCTTTTGCATTGGACAAAGTTTTTCTCCATGTATCAAATATCTTTATTTGAAACGTTATGTTTAGCAAACGCTTTGCATAGCTCCCAGTTGTTTCTCACGACATCACGTTTAAAAATCATAAAAGATTTATATGAACCTCGTGCTTAGAGTTCCTTGTTTCTTTGCGCTCAAGTATTTTACATAGCTCCCTCAGGGACACCATGATGAAGAAGGCATAATGCTTGAGAGGGTACGATGACAAACAATAACTCGACTCTTTAATAAGCTTTGTCGAGTTGAGGAGATATTTTTTCTCCCCTGGGCAAGTCACTATCATCTCTAAAAGCATGAATTCCCTTCTGTTTGAAATTTTCAAAAAGATGATCCATGAAGCCTTTACGGACGTCATCACCTCTAAAACTTACAAACACATCATAACTCCATCGATGAGGAGTAGAAGAAGCAGCCATCATCAATAATGAAATCTGTAACTACATTTAGCATAGAAATTTCAATGCAAGATATGAAGACGATAGAGCGATATAGAAGTCAAAGGTATCATAGATATTGATTGGTAAGAATAGACAAGCAGATTAGTAAGAGTCATATATTCACATGACTAGCTAAGAAGCGTTATAATGCATAAATAATTCATTTAACATGGTGTTTAGGTTTTAAATCATAACTAGACATAATCATATCATATCCAGGTCAAGATGTGACTCATATCAAAATATGACGTATAGCTAGATGTAGATAAAACAATAAGATTACAAGATGAAACAATAAATAACAATTGGTAAACAACTGCTTAATAAGAGTAGATGACTTACAGGTTTGCAGATGGGTAAAGAAGCAGAGATAAGAAATGAAATCAAAATGCGATGATATGATACACATACTACACTTGTACTGAAGTCAAGTGGGTTGACTTGAAGTCAAGTTTATACTCGTGGTTCATAAGCCAAAGTGACGCTACTAGTCCTCCAGTTTTAAATATACGACAACTTCACCCAACCAAAAAAGCCTGGTTAGGAATGTTCAGTACTTCAGTTAACCTTAAGTAATAACCGAAAAGCATTGCGCTGAATTCCATCCCTTCTAAACGTTTCGACGGAACCAGGACACAAAACGACCAGGTGCACTTACGATAAACTAAACAATACTACAAACATAATTTTTTGAGACCGGGTGCATTTAACAAATATTTTACAAAAATCGAAGTTTTTTACAAATTTAACACTACGCCACAAAAATTCATAGGTGTCCCGGGACCCCTCGGGACACCCCTTGGTTCCGTCCCTGCATATAATCCAAAGTTGTAGAAGGCTTATCATGCTTCATGAATCTTGCTAGAGTGGTCTTTGCAGCCTAAGGTTTACCTACTTGGTCACCAACGATTACTCGGGCTTAAAAACATTTTAAAATTATCCAGCATCAAAATAATGTTCATTTAAAGACAATTTTGTCAAAACAATCTTATCGAGAAAAAAAAAATTGACCAATAAGATTACTTTATTTTGCCACGTAGCAAAATCGAGTAATTATGTTGGCAATAAAAATCAAAATTGAAGCACAATTTGGCCAAACTATTAATTTTAGGTCTAATTTATAAAATGTGCTAAAAACGTATGTGTTAATTTTGAGCAAAAAACTTTTTAAAAAAAAGGTAATTAATAAAACTTTAGTAATACGTTGAATGTATTTTTCTCGAAGAAAAAAAAAATATTTAGATGAAAAAATATCGTAAATAATAATATGTTGACCGTTTAGATAATTAATTTGCTTTATATCTATCGCTGATAATATTTGAGGCTATAGATTCACACATATCAGATTTCAATATTATATATTTATCTATATCTATACCACATTATAAAGCATTTGGGACACTTTCATATTTCAAAAGTCTAAAAATTCAGACTTTTCCCTTTCTTATTATGAAAATATCTTTTTTTAACAACAAACGCATCCATCTCATTTTATGTAACAATATTTTATTATGTGCAATCTTAACCATCCATCTCATTTTAAGAAATCACATCTTAAAGTGGCATGTGTCACTTCTTAATTAAAAAATCACTTTTATTTTTAAATTGCAATATATTTTTATCTATTTTTTTTATGATTTAATTTCACCATTTTTTATAAAATTTTGTGCTATTTAATTCAACATCTATTTTGATATATTTTTATTTTTTATTTTTAATGTCTTTGAAATCACCGCTTTGCGCGGGTAACATGCTATTTTAAATATAAATTGATCATTAGTCGAAATAAAATTTGAGCTTAATGAGTATCGGGCCTAAACTGGACCAAACAAATGATTTGGGCCTTTTGTATTTTTCGATCCATGTGATACGCTCATACGCACAAAGGTTGTGGACTTGGCCCATTGGTGGAAAGTTAAAAGAAAAAAATAAGATAAGGATATAAACAAATCCTCTATTTTGAATTAAAGATTATATTAATTCCTGGTGTATAACCTAATTCATCATCATATATATATATAGATAGATTGGAAAATATAGATTGGAAAATATGAAGTCCTCTCCCCCACCCGCAATTTGATTTTCAGTCAAACACATCATATGTATGTAAGTGTTATCGAATTTATGATTTATCAATTGAGCGTAAATGAATCACTAGATATGGAAAACGGATTTGATGGTCTTTAGATTGTTTCCTGTGCATATTAATCTCATTAATTCATATTAAATTGTTAAATAAAATATTAAATTACATCACGTTTTCCATTAAGATCTACGACGGCAGATGGAGAAGTGTTTCAAGAATTCATTCATCATCTAAGAGTCCATTTCATAGATTACATCCACTCTATGAGAGAGGACCAAGCTCAAAGTTGTTCCAAAGTTGAATTAATAGAAAGTTGCTTCTTGGCGCGAGATGGAGATGTGTCTTGGAGTTGAACCTCTTGTCATCTGATCTCCATTGTGAAAGCCGATATGTAGAAGGAATATGACCTAAGTTACTTACCCCATCGAGTGTATATGTGTATGCATTTT